>JAUZND010002566.1:0-33724 GCA_034780555.1 Coelogynopora nodosa
GTTTTACAAATCGAATGGGCCCCAAAATAATATCGAATGCGACCCAAAATGTCGAGTGCCTATTCGATATTTTTGGGCCCAAGTAGACAAATATATATATAAATGGAGCGCTTTCGACATTTGGGTCGCATTATATATATATATATATATATATATTGGGGCTCATTAGATTAGTAAAAATACATATATTATATTATATATTTTATGAAAATAATGTAAAAAAATTATTTTTACATAAATTGTATTGTTAATTTTTATGTGTATTGTAATGCATATTTGTAGATATATTGTGTTTGATAAATTTATAAAGCAAGAGATAGTGCTAAAAATAGTGTAAATCTAATGAGTAAACAATGAAAAAAATGAGCAAATAATAATTGTATTTCTTTGATATATTTCTAATATTGTAATTAAAAATACAATCATGGCTTCGATGTTATACTCTACTATCCCATGTGAAGTAGATATAGGGTTTGAATAATAAATATTTAATTCCAAACATTGGTGTTGCAAAATCAGCATTTTAAATTATCTGAAACATTAATAAACATTTAGTAATATATTAGATTAAAAGAAAATTAGTTCATGTTTTAATATAAAATAAGTGTAAACACAATATAATTATTTAAAAAAATTGAACTAAAATATTTCTAAATATTACTGTAAAATACATTTAGATTACTATTCCAACTTAACGTTATTTGCAGCGATTAATTTTATAACTAGATTTTTCACCAATGTAAGTTGCTTCTAAATAGTATTTTACTTAAAAATATATATATTTCTCTGTTCAACTACCTAAATACGTAGATAATCTATACTGATCGATATTAAAATCTGAATTTACTCACCAGAACTCTCGATGAAGTTAGTGTTTGTGAAGGAGGAACTCTTCTTCTTTGACTCTGAGCTGAGCTCTTTCTGACGCGAGGAAGTGATCTGTTCGTCAGGCGTGTCCAGAGAAATACTTTTCATTCGGGAATCCAGGCGACAACGCTCCTCTGGTTTGGTGAAGGCTGAATGTATAGAGTGCGGGTTTGAGTCTAGTCGTATACATTACATGAAAGGTATGCACACACTAAAAGCATAATTTTGTTGGTCAACATTAAAAATAATTCGAATACATTTTTTTAGAGAAAACAGTTCTTCTGAGAAAATTTATTGAAGGAAATGAAAAATATGAAAAACAGGAAAACGTAAATAATATAGAAATTTAAAAGGAAAGTGTTTTTTTTAGAATTGTTGGTTGAAAACTATTTCACTATTTAACTATAACTAGTTAGACAAATGTGTTTCTAAATAAAATTATTATTTTAATATATATATATATATATATATTTAAAAATAAACAATATTTATACGTATAAAACTGTGAGAAATTCCTTTATAAATCTCAAGATATATATATTTTCGTCTAGCTAGAAAAGACGATTCATAATCCATGAATCTAAATCCATTCTTAAGGAAAACAAACTATATTGTGAGTTTGTAAGAAAATAAATTTTTCCAAATCTTTCTGTCAAGGTGACTTTTCTTGATACTCGCTGTAAGTTTTTTTAGTTAGCGTCAACAACATAAATAATAAATTCTTTTGCAGAATTTTAGATCGACACTATATGTATACTGCTTTACATAGGCTGGTGATGAGAAATACAATTGAATAATTAATGGGGAAAATAGAAAATTGATATCGACAAATATTGCAACTCGAATTCATTAGTATTGAAAAGTTAAAAAAAGGTAATGTTTACTTTTACATATAAATAGAGAAGTACAAAACCACAACTGATATAACTTGTTTATATAATATCAGTTTTGGATTTTATTTCTTTATTGATTAATAACGTTGTCCTTTTTTCATGATAAAATGCTCGATTAACATATATATTTCTATTTGTAAAACACGAAAGGAGTAACTATGGATATATATGATGGATGAACACGATATCGTCTCATTTTGTGATGATATCACTGAATTGTGTATTGAATTATTTAGCGCTATCAGTTGCATTTACATAACATGTTTTTTTCACGATCGTGTAGTTGGGTGATATCAGAACTTTTATAATATGAAAAGTTTGTTAACTTTTTTTCTTGATTTTTAGGAGAATTATATGGCTAATGAAGAAACACCAGAATAAATATAAATAAATAGTCAACTCGTTTAATGAAATATATTGATACATCAATAAATAAAATATGAGTAAATGTGAGTATGTGTTAATTAAACGTAACCTAACATTACACCTTAAAGAAAATGTTGCAAATATATTGATTGATAACATTAGTTTTGAAACATCGAAATTGGGTAGAGTTTATCAAAAGGAGATAGAGTAGGGTTAGGGCGGGAGGAATAAGGTAATAGAGCGAATGGCCGGTACTTAAGTGGGATTACAGGTACAGTTTGATGTTTTTATTAAGGCGTCTAAATATTAGACTTCAGAAGTTACCTAGAGAATCCATTGGGTGGAAAGAAATTCTGCGTTTCAACTATAGGTTGATCAGTATCACCTTGTCAACATCAGTACACTTATGACTGAAGATTAAAATACTTTCCAATAACACACATGCAAATCCTCAACTGTTACAAACATCACAGTTATTCACAAATGTGCGTTAATGAGTGTGGTTGCTAAAGAGTTCCGAAAAATGTAATTTTACCAGAGATTATGAAGAAAAATATATGAATTCCCGGTACAAATCTAGTTTATCGGTAAAAATAAAATTTTCTGAATGAAAAATTAAAAATTTACCAGAAGGGATAGATTTACTACTATATAATTAAGTTTTGTGGGTAAAGGTCGAGTTTTCTCTGTACATTTTAAGTTATCCAGAAAAAATTCAAATTTTATTTTAAAATGAATGGCATTACATAGGTTTAATCTATTGGGCTATTTCTGTATGCTATTTCTATTTATAACTGACTTTAAATATGTAATCAATTTAAACCGTCAAAACAAAAATATGTAAAATAAAATAAAATGATTAAAACATTTGTGTGGTGTGCTGTGCATATATATAGCTTTACATGATTCCTATTTTCTACTGCAATCTCATGGAAAATTTTGTGTAAACATGATGTAAAAGATGAAAATGTGCTATGCACACAAGCCTTTACAAATATATTATAATTAATATAATATCGATAAATTATAACGATTTCATCTAGCGGACTGAACTACTTCTGAAATTTCAATAAAATAAATATTAACAGTTTACGTGTATCATTTAGGAGTTAACATATTTTTGCCCTTTTACATTTTTTTATTCTTATCTTATGAAAAAATTAAATACTTCAGAATAAAATATAACTGATTTATCATCTAATCTGTAAGTAATGTAAGCTATGCAAAATAAAATATTCGGTAATAATGAAAGAATTAATAACGTTTTTTAGATGTCAAACACTAAAACAAATTCACTGGTAACGTTTACAACGTTACAAAACAACAAAGTGAGAATTAACACTTATAACTATACATGATACTATTAGAAGACAAGGGATGGTATGTAGGCTCATTAATCATACTATGTGCATCGATATAAATAGCCATTCAAAGAGGAACACATATTATCATTCACAAATTTTTTGATGTAGTAGTTGATAAAATCACTTTTTACGAGACAGTGTCATAATTATAGCAGATGTTAATTATATCGCAAATTACAAAAAATTGAAGAACACCATTAATTATATAATATGCGAGCATTTGAACCGCTATAAAAGTGGGTCTTAATTATTAATGCAGTTTACCTTTCATCTTTGCATAAAATTGTCTCTGTGCTGAAGCCGCTGAAGATATGAAATCAAAATTTTGGATGATTTCATAATTGTAAACTAATTATACAGATTAATTAATTAATAATATATATAAATATATAACCAACACAATTACAATAATTATTAGTTGTAGTTTCTAATAAAACAGTAAAATATAATTCGAAAACAGTATAATGTCGAAAAAATGTAATATTTTCGGATCGCAATAACAAAGCAAGGATCAACGATATTACATACCCTTATTTTTGTTAGTTAGAGTGAAAAATAAAAGCGGTGAGATATTGTGAAATACTTCCCGAGGAAGTTATACTTTCATACATTGAAAGTGTTGGACATTGTAAAAATATCCTATTAACAAAATGAAGCATCAACTCAGTACAGTTGTTCTCCTTGTTGCTATACTGAATAAGCATTCACTAAATAGGAAATTAGGTCAGCCAAAGAGGACACAATAAAAAATCCGAAAGGCCACCAGACATTACTGTATTTAACTTCTTCAATTGAGATGCTGTGTTGGCTGCTATATGTCGTCACACTCCAAGAAACGGATACGAAAATTGCCAAAGAGACGGGGTCTTTTTCCTGGAAATGTTTCAGACCGCCTACAGTCACTCTTGGTGTGATGTACCCTCCATGTACAACAAAAAGATGGCCAACTTGAATACACTTTCTCATCCTTGGAGAATTATTTAATGACTGTAATCTGCATATCACATTTAAACTCAAACTTTTATTACACTTAAATATCATATTTCTTCTGCGTACCACATTGCTCAAATAAAAAATCAGAACATTTAAAAAAAAATTCTCACTATGTCGTCGGGCACCAGGGTCGGCATCGGATTCTCGTCTATCCGTATCCCCAGCGGCCTCCATGCCTGGATCTCGCATCACCTGTTTCCCTCCCACCCCTGCCCCACCCTCACAACCGCCACCAGTCGGCATCTGGGAGGGGGAGTGACTCGGCGAGCCTCCACGATGTCCCCCCCCGGACAAGGCCTCCTGAGAGCCTCCCCTCTGATGCTGCTGCTGTGGAGCCTCGCCCCCCGTAGCGGCCAAGCTGGCGATGGAGTGGTCCGGGCCCCCTACTCCCCCCCGGGAGGAGCGCTTCTGGTGGTGCGGCGAGTGGCCCGAGCTACCGCCTACCGATAGAATTAGATGAAATTAACTTCATGGGGTTGGGAGGTTGTGGTGCGGTGATCGTGGGTGGGAATATCAATGTCCGAAAGCGTGTTATATCTGTCATTTTTGTTGTTTGAATTTTTTACTATTGTAAAAACTCATTTGAGTATCTTATTTGGTATTTGAATAGACTGGTTTTGTAATTAAAATAGTTAGTTAAGTATAATGTTAAATTTCAAACCATATATTATTTTTTCTATCGTACTAAATTAGTCGTTTTGAATATGCAACGTGTAACCATTATCAAATATAAAAGAACATATTACATAATTCTTCAAGTGTTTAGCATATTATTAGTAACAAATGTTTTTAGTACTAGCATAATAAAAACTTAGAAATAACGAAAGTACTACAATATGGATACTTGATAAATATACCAACTTGTACTAGAAAATACTGCATTTATTTTAAAGAATTTCAGCTGTTCCATTTTATCAATATAATATATTTATTTACATTTTTTAAATACATGGTTAAGACGGTTTTAAAAGCATTGACTAACTACAAATTGATGCGACGCTTGTCCATACCCAAGTTAATGTAAGAAAACATTTATTGGGTACAACATTATAATAACGTAGATAAGTTTCAGAAATCTTCACCTGTATCAAAATGGAAATATTAAACCAAACTAGTATGTAATAAATTAAAATATAATATAAACGTAAAAATAATTATCTTAAATTATTATAATATTGTCAATTTCATATAAATAATATATTTACCTCCGCCACCGGCCGGTGAGGGATAGTGGCTGGCGCTGGAAATGCTAGAGGAGGGGGACCCGGTGCAGTAGTAAGCGGTGTGCGGCGACCCGTCGTCAATGGAGACGCTCTTCATTCGGAAAGAGTTCAGCACCGCTTTTCGCCGAGCCCAGCTAGAAGCGGAGGAGGAGTTGGTGGAGCCCAGGGAGGCTTCGCGGAGAATTCGGGGCCCTCCGGATACTGTATGTAATGTAAGTGGGGTTGGGGGGGACATTTGAAGTGACATATGAAGATATGGCTCAGTGGTCGATGGATTTGTTTACTTGTCAATAACTACTCTGTACCTATAAGGAGCAAAACCACAAAACATATCTTTAGATATATTAACCTGATTATTATTTTGCAACGTAAGCGCACATTGCGGAGAAAAAGTAAAAAGTACAAAATATTAAATGCAATTATAAAGCAACTCATGTTTGAACATATTAAAGTGAGTTAAATCCAACGCGTGCGAGCCAAGAGAGGATTTCCAGTAATATTGACGTAATAAAATTATTTCATCAACTTTTGTTTAGTTTAAGTATATTATTACCTTTTTACTTTATTTATTAGAAAATATAAATAAGTTCTTATTCTTATTCTTATAGACCTTCTAGAAAGACCCTATAAAGACTTTTACTGAGCGTGAAAAATCCTAATAACTATATTTTAGATAGTATAATATACATATTTATTGTTAAACTTGTTATGTAATTTAATAGTTGCAATAAATTTTACTCTATGTTAAAATAGTCCCATAATTGTTTAAAACGCAGTTTCAAAAGCTATTTAGAAAATTCATTTTTTAATTGTTTTAAAACAAAATTACCCACTCAACTAATAAACAAAAATAAATAATTCATTGTATTAGCATTATTAGATCTGAATAAATATTTTTAGAAATGGAATAGTTTCCATCTATATTAAAACCCTCTGAAGAAGCATATCAAGATGTTGATAGAGACAAAACAGGTAAAACTTTTTAATATTTTGAATACATACATATAAAGATTTTTGAAACTGTACATCAATGATTTTTATTAAAAAAACACTAGTTACTAATATTACAGTTAAGTTTTTTCACATTATTAAAACAATTGTTATGAATGAGCTTTCTTGTCCGATAATGCTATCAATGTTATCAATACAATGTCCGAATGTACTTATAAAAATATTCCATAAATTAAAGTCATTAACATAGCCTTTTATTACAGAGAATAAAATCTGTAAACTATATACCGAAAACTAAATAAATAATAAAAAATTAACATATTTACACAAAAGTATCTCCGTCTTCATTATTCTATGAATTTGAATTTGATTAAAACTCATTTCAGTCTTTTCAAAAATTATCAAATACAATTTAGCCCCTTCAAATGATTAGAAAGTCAATAAAAAATGTAAACGAAATACAAATCATCTGATAACCTAATAATTTGTAGCATCGATAATATTTAATCGATGAACGAATTCGACTAAAATATTGAATATATATGTTACACTAAATGAACAGTTCTCAATCTGTTTATCTTACTTAATAAAAAGTGACGTGTATTAAACTTAAGTTAAAATAATTAAAAAAATCATGGAATAAAAACATAACATAGTATAACCAAATTACATTTTTTAAAATTTTACATTCCAATCCAACGAACATATTCTTATATTTATCGTATATTTCTATATTTAGATATATATTATTTTCATACAATTATAATTGATGCGAAAGATAATTGAATTCTTGTTACCAAACAACTTGTATGTAGGTACTTCATCCAATTTCTCATCTAAATTGTCATTTTTGTTTCGATGAATTATTATTTTTTTAATTTGGCAAAAACAATATTTTTTTTTATCAATTGTGATTATTTTAATTAATATTTTCATAGATGTATATAAACACTAGAATCATGTCAATATTATATTTTATACTTGAATAGCTATATACAACCATCGATTTCATAAGTAAAAATAAAAAGTTTTTTGTGTAACAGTTATTTGTTTTAATTTTGATTTGTATGTCTAAAAGTCGATAATTTCTGTATTAATTATATGAGGACATCTAATATTATGTTCATATAGGTTTAATATTTCATACATATAATAATAATTATTTTATTAGTGTAAAGAAAATTTATATTAGTTTTCAGTTAGTGTTTTCTAATAATAAACGCATTTTCATCAGTAATTCAACTAATTCAATAAATATATTAAATTAAACTATTTCAATAATCTTAGTAAGTATTCCAAGTCATATAATGTTCTATGGGTTGGTTAAACATTAATCTTAAATGTTTCATACATATCTACATATATTCCCACAGATAAACAGCTTTTTCGCTGCTGAATAGATGGAAATATATATCCTTACTAAGTTATCCAAAGAAAGTCATAAAGATAAAAAACAAAAGATGGTAACGCCTTTTAAAAATGAATCTCTTTTACAATCATCTTATGTATTTAAACCATAGTAATGCAATATTACTGAAATGAGTAATCCAAGCATCATGGATATTAGTCTTAATAATATTAGCGTTATAAAATAGAAAATTAGGATGACATATTTGTAAATAGACTTCAGCAAATAATTTTCATGAAATTTATCCTAAAAATTAATTAAATGTTAGTCAATTACACAATACATATTTTTATTAATATATTTAAGACTTAAATTATAGACAATATTGTATTTTAATAAAATTGAATAATACATAAAATGTAGCTCGTTAACATGTACATGTATATACTTATACATATATATATATATATACAAATATAAATATTGCCGCATTAAATTCTATTGTCCATTTTACTTTTTAGATTTAAAGAAAATGTTAATAAAGTTTTTTAATAACATTGTTTATTTCGTAAAAATTATATTATTTACATATACTACAACTAATTTAATTTAATTGTTTCAACTAAATATAGAAACATATACAATAGTACTATTTTGTCAAATGTATTCTCAATAATAACTTTCTTTTATTTAAAACTACAAAAACTTATTGTTTTATAAATATGCGCAAGTCGGATGTTTTTTCAATTAATATATATTAAAAAAATTATAGTTATGAATTTTTCCATTATTTGAATAAAAACGTTTTTAAAACAACGTATATTTATTTGAGAATTATTTTAATTTATAAAATACTGTAGGATTTCCCTTTTAGAAATTCAAAATGTCTGTATACTTAATAGATATTTTTAAAATGATATCCAATGTCATCCAATAAAATAATGTACTACAAGTTAGTTTGTTAGATAACTGTGGTTAAATGAATATCGATTTTGAGTACATTCTATCACACATATTATGTGGAATTCATTTACCAAATCTAACGTTTTGAAATAATTTTTTTAATGTTTTTTATGTCTATTTATCCAAATATGTTTAAATTTTAGAACATTAAATAGAGTTAAAAGCTAATAATAACATTTTAGTCCTAAAAATAAATATAAATATACCACACAAGGTTAAAACATTTTCTCTATTTTTCAAATAAAACATTTCTACAATTTTTGCTTTATTTGTAAATTTAATTTTGTTTAATCTTCTTATATAATTACCGCCTAAAAAGTATGAAAATGAAGAAGTTTAGTTCTGTAATGACAGAACATGTATTTTAACAATTATTTATTTCTTTATTTCATACTTCATAACTTAATAATTAGCCACAGCATTACTTATATTGCAATGCTGTTTCAAATATAGTAAGTATACAGTTATAGATAAGGTTAAAATTAACAAATCATTAATGTATTGGTGGATACATTTGTTGGAATAATACTGAGTTTCTGTAAATAAAATAAAATGTATAATTATTTTCAAAACTGGGTTTATTTCATTTATAAAAATTATAAATTATTGTGTGGAAAAAATAATATGATTAGAGAAATAATTATACCATTCATGAAAACTTAACTGAATGAAATTGGTGTATTTTGAGAAATGTTTAATGTATTTTTTACTGAACTATTTTTACTCTGATTCAATTAAAAGTTTAAATAGATTATTAAAAGTAGATATATATTCAATTATATTTTGAATTTGTGTATTTTCTAAAATCGAAAAAACTATTTCAAGTTGACATCATATATTTATAACCTAAAAAATAATATCGTTCGTAACATTCCAATACATGTTTTAATTAGAAAAACTGTTCAAAATTTAAATTCAAAATCGAAAGTCTTTGCATTATACAAAAAAACATGATTAATATATCATTTTAATTAATGCAGTTTTATGCAATTGTCTTAATTTGGGAGGGGGTGAAGTAGAAGTCACACTCCAATACTACTTTTATGATTAAATGATTGAATAGTGATATAAATTGCTGGTATGTTTATCATTAAATGGTTAAATAGTGGTATAAATTGCTGGTATGTTTACAATTAAAAAAAGGTATTAAATAGTTGATATAGTTGAAATAGTTGATAAACCTATTTTATAAGGGGAAAAAAGGGCTTTACATAGTAATAATTGTGCTTTGATATATTTTTTAATCAATTATTTTAACGTAAATTTTATCTAAAAGTAGCCTATATATATTTAAATTCTAATCATTATTTAAAGTCAGTAATGTAATCTGTATCCAGTGCAATTTTCTAACTAGAATATAGAGAGAGAGAGACATTAATTGGCACTTTTAATTGCTCGTCATTAGGAGAATACCTATTTATTAACCTACAAAACTGATTACACCAATTTAAATAAAAAAACAACGACATGTCATCCTTCTGCATTAATAATGTTATTTATTAAAAAAATATTGACTGTTTTTTATATCTTGACACGTACATTTAAAAAATTTAATTCAAAATCCTAAAATAATTAATTTTAATATTTTAAAAAAAATTTAAAGTTTTAAAATAAATAGTTTTAATATTTTTAAAATAATTTAAAGTCTTAAAATAAACGTATTTAAATAATTCAAAAAATTAATTCCTGCTCGCATAATTGTTTAACTATTTTTCATACAAAATATTTTAGTGAAGCTAATATTAGATATAATTGAATTATTTTTCATCAGCTATGAATGCATTAATATGCAATTGTGTTATTAAAAAAATGTGAACTGCTTTTTTATATTTTTACACGCACATTATATATTTTTTAACTAATTTAAAATCTATCCTAAAATATTTATCTTTAAACTATAAAATAAAAAAAGCAAAAAGCACTTTTTTGTTGTTGTAATATCCTTCATGTAAAACAAAAAAAATAGCTATGAAGCTATAAAGATATTATTAGTTATTAATTAACTTATTCCGTATCTGTCAAAGTAATAATATAATATACTTTATTTTTTTAAGTTTAAAAAGATTCAGTTTACTTTTTATATAATTAGACAGTAATATATTTAAACAGAATTCTCATAATTTAGAAATACACATAACGTGTTTGAAAAGTTATTTCCATTTGATGTGTACGACAAAGAGTTTTTTATATAAACGAATTAAAACAGAGTATGTGCTGTCGTAAATATTGAACACCAATACGTTAATATCATGCTTTAACTACATATTTATAATAAAAAATGATGTATATTAGGATAATAATTATAGTTAGCATAAACAGTTTAATATTTTCAAATTGAGAAAAGTATTTAAATACCTCAATTATAGATTTACACTTTAAAAAGAGTGATTTAAAAAAAAAAGTATAATAAAAACATATGTATGAAACAAAACACGTAAACATTATTTCTGGTTCATCGTTGTACTCTAAATATTATTTGTTTATAATAAGTTTGACTGTTACAATGTATTATTTTACAATTTTTATTATTTGCAATTTTGTGAATTTACAATTTAAGTAGAAATAAACTTACATGGTAGAGATCGATATATTATCATGCATTCTATAATAATTAGTATTATATATATATATAGTGGCAGCCAAAAGTTTAGCATCACTAGTTATAAAGTAGTATTTTAACATATACATTACTAACAATTTTAAGTGGCCTTCATTTCAAAGTTATGCATTTAATTTGTATGCATGGATAATGAGCAATTTATGAAAAAATTGGTCCTCTTGTATAGCTTTGTAACAAAAACTTTGTTTGTATTTTGTATTATTCTACATAAGTGGTCTAGTATTAGTAGATGTTTTTTTAGACAAAATTTGGAAATGACATGGATAAGGATAATGAAAGGACTAGGATAAATAATTATTAAATTTTTCACTATTTACTAGCCCCATTTGCGACCAACTAGCATACCTGTGACAGATGGATTGAACTGACATTTTGTTTTAAGAGATCTAAGATAAGTGGTTAATGATTAAATTATTTATTTATTTTAATATTTATCACATTATTTGTGCCCGTTACGTTTTCGTTAATCCAAAAACACTAATTTCATAATTTTGAGAATAAATGTTGTCTTTTATTGATAGCTAATGATAAAATTTGTCAATAACAAACATTTTCATTAATATATTTACTTGTGTAGGTAACCGAATTTGTATAGATTATTCAACATTTAAACAAAACTATTTATGCTGCAAAATTATGTTTTTATTAAAAATATATATATATATATATATATTTGTGTGATGTTTTCAATAAAATAATATGCATTACATTTTCTTATAAGTTAACTAAAATTAACCATTTTACTAATACTTTTATACACAGATTCAATAAAAATAGTTTTTAAAAAGTTTTAATAAATATAATTTAATTATTAGACAGTAATGGGGAAGATAATTAAAAATAAAAATTTCGCACTAAGTGATGACGTCATAAAATTTAAAAAGATAAACTAAGTTTAATGAAAATTTCACAAAATTCTTTAGAAATTCTTTTTGAGAATAATATATTAAAAGTTCTATCGATGACGTCATTTATATGTATACTAATAGAAGGTCTATTGATGACGTCATAAATATAAATCTACATGATCATTTTTTAGAAATAATTTATACATTTTTATAGACCATGTTTAAAACTATATCTGAATTAGACAACTAATTTTTATGCTCCATTGTTACAGTTATTTCATTAAACAAGAGTTTGTTTTATTTTTACTACAATCAGTAACAGTCGTTTTTGCTGTTCTTTATGTACAAATTAAAAAGAACAAACTTAATAAACTCTTACCAAAAACACTGAAGTCAACATTCTACAACATAGCGTGCTACATACTACAACACACATGGGGACAGATTGATGTACAACAAATATTCATCCAGGTGAGAGGAGCAAGGAGTAGTTAAAGGAGGGTGCTGTCCGGTAATTTAGTATGTGTTTGGGTGTATCGAATGTGCGTAGTGTGTGCGTGAGTATGCTGAGCGAGTGCATTTGGCTAGAGCTTAGTATTATACCTTGCATGGGCCCACCACCATGGCCACCGGCCCCGCCGCCGCCGCCGCTCCCGCCACTGGGAGGACTATTATTGTTACCAGGTGGCGTTGGCAACTGGCGTCGCCCTGCGGAATCACTGCGCGAACGTGAATGCTGCTGGTTGCTAGCCTCGTTAGCATACTGGCGTCTATTCGCCGGGCTACAGGGCGCTAGAAAGTTGTTTCGTACATGGTAGTCCCAGAGAAGAGAGTAGAGAAGAGGCAGGGGAAAGGAGGGCGGGAAGGACGGTGGGGTGATACGTAATTGACGTAACAGTTGCAAGCCGAACACAAACAAAGCGGAACAAAAAAGTTTTTTTTTTCATCAGTTGGTGAATTACAAACAATGGTGGTTGTCAATATGATAACTTAAGTTTAAAAAGTCGAATCTCATCTTTGAAACTGAAACAATTTACCCAATAATTCATCAGTACCATTTTATAAGTTATATTTCACAAAAATAAGTTTTATTAAAACAAATATTATTATTAAAACAAGTGTTATTATTAAAAACAAATTTATTATTAAAAACAAATTTATTATTAAAAACAAATTTATTATTAAAAACAAATTTATTATTAAAAACAAATTTTATTATTAAAAACAAATTTTCATGAAAAAAGTTATTATATTACAATTATGGATATTAATTAGGTCATTAGTTGTCGAGACTCAATTGAATATAATTAAAAATATTACTACAATACATACAGTGGCAAAAAATATTTATTACAATGTTTTAGGTTGTATATATTATTGTCAATTATTTGTTAATGATGTTACGATATAAGTTTAACATTGATTGCACGTGGAGAATTCCACTTCAATACATTAAATACTAATTTAATTTAGTTGACTTGTTTAATTGTGATGATTAAAAAAATGTGTTGTAATCTATTAAATGTATCAATTGTTAACTATGTAAAATTTATAAAAGCTTTAATCAATTTGATCTAAGATTTGATTACTTGAACTAATTACATTTTTGTGTCTTTGCTTTTTAAAATTATAATAAACAAATTTAAATAATAAAGTCATATGTAATTGCTATCTTTTACATACAGTTATCAAAATTGGTAATTTTATATTATACGAATAAATTGATGCACTTTTTAATTTTGCTACTTTAAATTAATTTTAACGTTTAACAAATTCCTTTAATTATTAAATAACAAATAAAGCGAAACATAATTCATGCATTGAAATATAGATGAAAAATAATTTGTAATGAATGACAAAAACATAACTTAAAAAATTGAAAGCGAACATACAATCAATCAATAAAAACACTTGAACCCTTTTGCGACTACCACGTCGAATTTTAAGCAATAGCGCTTGTTAAAATTGGTACGGAGACTTTAAAGTATATTTTACACGATGAAAAATATCCGATTCTTGAAAATATGAAAATACATTAGTTGTATACTGTATGATACGCTTCTTTGCAGAACGTTTCGTCTTCTTTATTAACTGAAACTTTGTCAACAAAGATAACGAGAAGTCCTGGTTACAATATATAATACTCAAACATATAGGTTTTTCCTTTATTCAATAATTTGAAATAGACTTTGATAAACAACCTAAAGAATTAAAAACAATATAATTTATATAATTAAATGACATTGCCAGACTACTCCTGACATCATAATATATCAAGGTGCACATATTTATGTTTAGACTATTAATGTATATGGACTTATAATTGTTTGACTATCATTTTAATAATAGTTAAAGAGAAACAAGTAACACGCCTTTCATCAAAATAGTAATACTTCTATCTCTAGAATTTTGATAATGTCTATGGAAGAATGTATTGTTGAATGTTAGGCGCAAAGGGGTTAATAATAAAGCCATAATGTATAGACCAACAAATTCAGTGCGCCTACCAGAAACAGGGCTCGAGCCTCCCGAGTCCGATTTCCGCCCGGCTAAATGTAGAGTGGACCCCACTGGACTTTGTGCCTTTGTCGCGGCACATCGGAGCAGATGGTACACCGGGTCGACGTCGTCTATATAGATATAAAAGGTTCAATATAGGTTGGTTAAACTGGAGGTAGTACAAAATATTCCCCCATTCAAAAAATGTACTCCGAATTATTTATGTTCTTTCGGCATTATGCAACCATGAAAAAATGTATTGCAATGTATCATTTATCTAAATATTTGGTTATTCACATATTGTAAATTATTTCATTATATAATTGGAAAAAGTCTATTTAAGAAGCTTATTATATAAATAATATAATATAACATAAAATAACATAAAAAATGCATAATAATAACATGAAATAATAATAAAATTAGTTAATATTATATATTTTAGAATATATAATCATTTAGTACATACATACCACGAATAACCGTATATTTATTTATTTGTTAAATAACAAAAATGCATTATTTTGTAAATTATACTAATTGAATAGCAATGAAAATGCTTAGGTATATTTTCCTAAAATAAATATTAACCAAAATTGTAATCAAGAAAGGAAAAGTAAATAATGAAAATTTTAATCAAATCAGGAAATTTTAATCAAATGATTAATTTGTGGCATAAATCGGATGAATATAGAAACCTCAATGATTTGTGATTACCTGAAAAACAGTCAAACTGCCGACTTTTGTTATGTTTTTGTCGTTTCAGTATCATATTTTTTATGATACCACATTACGTGACAAAAATCATATAATATTATAATTTATCAAATTTAAAAATTGTAAATAATTAGCCAATATAGGGGACATTTGATTCATGATCTCTTTTTTAATAATTGCAAAATAGTTTAAAAGTAATATTTAAAAGAATTTTTTTACAATACCTGATTATCTAATACGTATGTCATCATACTGTAGTTTTATAAATTATTTATTTACAACCCTAATGTTCATGTTATTTTATAATGTATTCTTTACAATTTTATTTAAATTTATTATTTACAGACAATAATTAAACACCCGAAAGTTGTAAGGTGCTTTCTAAGTAAGTGTTACTTTATTCTGAATTTACTTCGTAGCAGATTCATAAATATATTTAATAGCTATTTATAATA
The DNA here is from genome assembly GCA_034780555.1 of Coelogynopora nodosa. Taxonomy (NCBI): domain Eukaryota; kingdom Metazoa; phylum Platyhelminthes; order Proseriata; family Coelogynoporidae; genus Coelogynopora; species Coelogynopora nodosa. Next base: position 16,108 of record JAUZND010002566.1, read on the forward strand.
CAACCAGTTCGTTTTTTAGTTAGTAAATAGGCCCATACCAATCTTTTTATCTATGCAATAATAGTTACACTTTACAAGCCATGAAGAAATTCATGTTTAATACTTTACAATTGCATGCATAAAATAAAACGCCTTAACTTCATGTTTACCTGTATTACATGATATGTTTACATTGCATTCGTGTTGATTACAAATATTGAAAGCAATTGTTTTGTATTAAAACAATTTAATTATGTTTAATTAAATTTAAAATATAACAAAATATTAAAAGTTTTAGATATTATTTTTGAAAATGTATTTAAAAAAATGGTGTCAAAACCATATAAGTATCAAATTCATTTTTATAAATGAATTTGTCTTCAACTAAAAATGCTTAGTTTAATTTTGAAAATTATTTTGTTTCAGAAATAATATTCATTCAATGTAACTTAAATTATACATATATTTTTGTTAGATTTATATTCACAGTCACTAAAATATGGCTCTATACATATTTTTTGCAAATGAAATAAAATAAACAAATAAAACAACATTTTAATATAAATTTAAATAAAATCTAACGACAATAAACAACACGTTGCGTTTCTTCTATTTAGAAACGTCTAAATAAATAAATAAATAAATAAATAAATGAAAGCATCAAAGCGTTGCAAAATATTTACAAAATGCACTACTAAAATATTGGTAAAAAGATAACATAAGTTTGTAAATACAAGAAAAATCTTAAATATTTTTTATAATATCTTTAGCTATATGCATATATCAAGTGGATTATATTTAAAAAATAAGTGTAATACCTATTGCCTACATACCAATTCTGCGGACTAAAGCACCTGAAAATATTGTTCAAAGTTTTATTAAACTCGCTATTATTTTCAGTCAATGTTTTTATAAAAACATGTAGATAACTATAAAATATATGTTATATGCATATATTTTTTATATGTACTCTATAACAGCTTCGAATCATAAAAGAGAAGCAGGTGTAGGGGAAGCACTTGAAACAAACACTAATTCATTATTTCCACTAAACATTTTAAAATATATCATTTTAATACAAAAATCACTGTATTGTAAAATTGTATTCGCGACATACAAGTAGAAATTATGTTATCTTATGTATAACAAATTTAAGATGTAAAAAATATAAAAATGGCATGATAACATCTTTATTAGGTAGATTTTTCTTCTATTTAAAAATAGTTAAGTATGTTGCTTCTCTTGTTTTATTATTAAAAATTACAATTGTGGTTATATTATTTATAGATTTGTAATGCATCACGTAAACATTGTAGCCTACCAGCTGTACATCTTTCATAGAGAAGTTTTAATCATTAACAGAATAAACAAGTTCGTTTTATGTTTAACATGTAATTATACATTGATTAGCCAAAAGTTTAGTAATAAAAAAATTAATTACCTACATACTTATCAATTATTAAAATAAATCAGTTAAATTATGCAATAATTGCTAAAGCACGCAATTGTAAAGAATTGTTTACACATCTAAAATTATGAGATCAATATTATGTCAGGTCTAAACATTAGGTATAAAGCAGAAGTGGATCCAGGATTTCTGAAAGGGGAGGCGTGGATGGGAGGAGGGGCTGAGGTCGAGAGAGACTTCCACCATTAAAGTTCAGGCTTGTGATAGGATCAAGGCGAACACTTTTTAATTTACTGAGTATTTTCCTACTTTCGTTACTTATATTTTTATAAATTTATTGACTATAGCAGAATCAAACATAAACTGATTAAAGATAAACGCATCTCTGCCGCCAGAAAAAGCCATATTTGTCGTAAAATAATATATTTTAGAAACAGATAAAAAATGTGAGGCACCTGACTGTATACTTTTAATATTTTAATATGCAAAAAATTAAAAAATTCTAAATTGTTCACCATTAGGTTATAACTGAATCTTGTAAGAAGGGGGTATCCATAATTTGATATTTATAAAAATGAGATGGCCTGAACACCTGAGACCAACCTCTCTCGGTATCCGCCACTCTAACACACAACTTTAAACTTAATGATACAGAAATTCCGCTTAAAGTAGATTAGAATAATAACGACAGACAGTCTATGACTGATTTCGTCAAGAACCTGATTATAATGGATAAGTATTTTCCTGTAAAACAGATATCAATGAAAATAATTGAAGTTTTGTTGGAAAATATAATTGAAAATACAACTTTTAACCAGTTGCTGCAACTCTTAGTAATTCGCTCAATTTTCTATATGTTTGTAAAAAATACCATCCAATTTTTGATTGACAAAACAGACGAAAAGTCCCCAATACATAATGGAAGTGGTCAAAAATACCTTGTTTTATTTATGAAACTATATAAAAATAATTTAACCAATCTACATCAAATGGTCTGATTAATTAAATACTGGATATGTTTAACATTTGAAAAATATATTTTGAAGTTTAAGAAGTAGATCAATGCAACCTTAATAACGTTATATTAAAAGAAATATAAAAAAGTAGTCTTAAATATTTTCCTAATTTAATTGGCATGAACTATATATATGTTTTAAAACGTATTGAAATACATTTATTACATTGGTACAGCACACATTGAGTTAATATAGTTATTTTTCTTATTTTAACAGATGAGATATATTGTGGGAAATTGTTGGAAAATCCTGAATTACCTTCAAAATTCTATCATACATATGAATAATATCTATCATAAAATTATTTCCCGGAAATTTAAACAATTTAAATATAACAAAACTAATATCAATACGAAGTATCCAGATATTTCATAAGGAGTTTATTTATGACGTCAACACAGAATCTTGAACAATTGAATGTGAAAGAAAAAATATGTCATGTTGACACCCAATGGTATGAAAATGTTTAACTAGTTTCTTTTAATTGTATGCATTTAAAAGTATCAAATATATTTCAAAAGGTTAGAAATACGTTCTAAATATATTTATCACATTTTGGTGAAGCATTTAAAAACATACAAAGAGTACGAACATGAAAACGTAATTAGTAAAAAATATAAATGAATAAATAATGTAAAAATAATATGTAATGTATTTCTTTCATGTTTAGAAAATAGTACGAACCGTGTGTTTTATATCGCAGTAAAATGAGCAATAAACTCGAGGCAATATTTTATACAACGTATCTAGTTAAATTATTTAATTTTCCTTGAAACAACTGTGATACATATAATGAAATATTTAAATAACCTGCTTGTGAATATTTTGTTTATTATTTTAATGCTTCTTAAAATTATGTCAGAAAATAAAAAAAACCTTCTGCAAAATATGGTTTGATATTGTTAGAGAATGATTATATTTATTAATTTAAAATAAATGGAAAACATTATAAACAAATATGCATCAAATTAGCAAAGAATGTCTACAATTATTTTCTAAAATTTATGACGCCATAATTGTAAAAAATCTTGAACATGACAATACATAAGAAACACATTCCATAAAATTATGAAAATATAAATCGAAGATTTATTAAAATACATTAAAAAATTGTATAAATCTATTAAAAATAATGTTTATTACTCAAATTGGTTTGAACAATTGTGTCATCACAGTCGTGTTAATTTTAAATTAATTACCAAACTTGTCATATTGCTTGTGTTTAAGAATGAAATTTTTTTCAATCGAATACTTCTTCAGATAACAAATAAAATTGGTGTATATATGTTGGTTGCGCACACATGGGGCGGACACACATGGGGCCACACGCATGGGGGCACACGCAATACCACACCAATTTCGAGCAACAACACGATAATAATTACTAATGTATTATACAGACCTTCTTCCCGGGATGTGTTTTGAAGAATTCCGGCTCTAGATTCCTTTTTCTTTATAGTTGGTGTTGTCTTGGTCCCCTGCTGTAAAAAGGTGTATAAAATAATGACATATTGATCATTGTGTATTGATAACATGTATTGATCACATGTATTGATCACATGTATTGATCACATGTATTGATCACATGTATTGATTACATGCATTGATCACATGTATTGATAACATGTATTTATAATACATATATTAATAGTATTTATTAGGTATTTTCATTAAACTATTTTACAAAAATTCACAAAAACAAAATGTATGACTTATTACAAGACATCGACAACGAGTTCAGAATAAATTTTACTTTGGCATATTAAAATATTTTGGTTTTATTCTATCAGTTATATTTGTACAATAAAATTATATCATCATTTCATGTTAGGATACTTTAAAAATTTTGGATAATATTGGATTTATTAAAAACCCACTAAATAATGCTGAAGTTTTTTCTCAAATAATAAACCTCTAAAATATAATACTTTAGATAATTGATATTAGATAATTAGACAACAGTACCTTTGCACCTAACTATTCAAAGTATTCCTAGTAATAAGATAAAATTTGATATCATTTAATGATAACAAAAATAGAATAAATATTAAATCTTATAATAAATTATTTGTCAATAACTATTGTTGTCGATTCTTAGTATAACAAAAACTGCTGAAATATATATTTTTTAAAATTTAACAACAATTTATTGAAACACATACATCATTTTTATTATGGATAATTATTTACATTTAAACATATATATTAGAACATAAATTAGAACACGCAAATTAGAATATAAATTAGAACATAAATTAGAACATATACTACATTAGAACATATACATTAGAACATATGAATTAGAACATAAAAAGACACGATTTATCGCACATGACATCATCACAGTATGGTTTCCAAATATTTAGTTTTCATTAACAGCTACATATATTTTAAGATAAATTGATTACAATTTTTCCTTATTATTCAGAACTCTTAAGGTGAATTAGTGTCTATAATTAAAATGTTGCTAGCTACATGGTATTTATACTGGCTACATCACAAAGTAGTATAGAATGTCTAGTATTCCCAACATAACTTCTGACGTGTGTGTCTTCTGTATATCCACAGTTTTGATGTTTCCTTTAAATATGGTTGCCAAAATAATCTAATTAAAACTTAGTGTTTTATGATTAAATGACTTCTGATACAGTTTTTAGTATCTTCTAATACAGTATATAGTTTTTACAATTTAATTGATTCATTTATATACTGTTATAAAACTTTGACGACGCAGATTTGTTTCCTAGAATCACTAAAGTAATTAACTAGTACCATAACACGTACATATGTTCTAGATGTGGACATTAGTGCACAAGCTAGAACAATAAATGGTTTTACTTTTTTTTTTCTAATTAAAAAAAAATTCATGTCGAAAAAAACTTATACTTAATTATTTTAAACTAAAAGCTGTCATATTTAAAAGTATATGATATGCATAATATTATAAATGATATACGTAAATTATTAATATACTGTTTTTAACCTACAAATAGGATATTATATTTATTTTATAAGATTACAAAAAATATATCCATTATAAATAAACATTATATTATAATTATAATTGTTACATTATAATTTACAAAAATATAACTAATATAATTACGCTGTTACGCTACAATACTATTAGGTACAAGTAATTAAATGTATTTAATTTATCTTTATAAATATTGAAATATTAAAAAAATACTATTTTTTTGTTGGTCGAAGTTGCAGGAATATGTTTCCCTTTATCGAGACATTTTATATGTATCAATACATATATATATATATGTAATATTTTATCAATACAATTTGCTTTATAATGCGGCAAAATTATTTCGTTTTTTGACACTATAATAACTATTAAACAAAATTGAATATTTTATGGTATCATTTATTATCATTTTATATCATTTTATACATTTACTATCATTTATTTTACAAACCTACCGATGCCCACTAATACCAAAAAATGTATGTCTGAATGGTCTCACAAAATAAGAATCAGGAATATGCTCCAATAAACAATTAACTTTAAAGTATAAATGAAAAATAATTTACTTTTTTAAAACGAGGTTTTCTCAAGAATAACATGGACAAAGTAATAGAAAAAGTATCAGAAGTATAGACGGAGCGGTTTCACGTAAACGAAACCAAAACTCTTCCATTATTGAGTCTATTACTAAAAAAAATGTAGCCAGCAAAAATCTATTATTTATTTTCGCTTGTCATGACTTTCAATATACTACCTATATACCCTATAGGTTTTACTATATGCATATTATATGTATACTTGATAATATGATAATCCATTCTATAATACATATCACACAGTACACATATATTAAGAAGCGCGAAGCCTAATTTTTGCATTCAACTCTGAGTAATTTGAAGTTCAGTTTCACTTTTGTTGCACGTTGTTTCATTCAGTTTTTCTTGTTCTCGTGACTTTGAAATTAATTTTATTAACAATAATACTCTAATAAGCCTAAATGTTACAGTTTAATACCTTAATATTATTTCTAAATTTCTAAAATTTTCAGTATTCTATTATCCCTATAAATTCTAAAGTCTAGTTTCCTAAAATCTTTAAAATAATTTAATGTAATACCCAAAATTATATATTTTTTGAATTATGCAAGTATATAACTCTCAAATCTCTAAACTCCGAAAGTTAAAAAACATAAAATTACCAAACTCGTAATGCTAAAATTCCTTAAATTTTTAAAGCTTAATACGCTGAAATTTCTAAACCTGTAACGATTATTACCATAATCTTTCTACACTCCTAAATGCCTTAAATAGATTCATGGATCCATTAAACGGATTCATTGAAGCACGCTTAAAAAATAATAATTACTATTATTCCAAAATATAAAGCAGAAAAAATACAGTAAGACAGTAAGTATTTTGCTTATGTAAACATGTCATTTCTCTTGCTCATCATCACCAAATGTCTATTCACTTTCCGGCAGTATAAGTAGATGTCCGGGTAGAAAACCTGATGAGAATACATCATCACCGGGAGGGTATTTACTAAGGCAGCTGTTGGGTATTAAATGGGGAAATGTTGATGGTGCCGCCGGTGGCACTCTTCTTAATTATAGATTATCCCTGTCAGCACATTTCGCAAATACTTGTCGTCTGAATATGGGGCAAGACAATTTTACAGGTGTCGTCGTTGACTGAGCTGATATTTCTTTTTCTTCATCATTATTCTCGGCTATACAACTCATATACTGTGTCAGTATATTTATTATACAACTGTATAGAGCGAATCAACTCCAACATGTATGAGTTGACAATTGGACAGTTATTATCATCGGAGGTTTGAAATCTATCATATAAGGGTACTACAGTATATCATAACTTTATTGCAACTATAGTTAGGTTCTGTTTGTACTATCTTTTTGGATTTGATTTGTCTTCTGATTTGTTCTTAACTACGCCTCGCTTCAAATAACTCGACATAAGCATATATTTTAATCGCTTGATGTAAAGTTAAACCTTCCCGTATAACTGTATCCTATCAATGTTATCTAATAGTTTTAACAGCATGAATTCACACGTATTTATCAGTCGCAATAAGCATTATTTTGAGAGCGATGAAGAGAAAAAAAATTCAATTATTAAGATGCGATAATATCAAGAGACAAGTTGATTGTCAAAACTAAAAGCACTCTATGACACTAATAAGTGTTTTGTTTACTCTAATTCATTCTTCATTAATTATATTTTAATAGAAGAAATTAGTTAAAATAGATCTTCCACTAGTACAACGGGATTAAAAACTTGTAAAACAAGGATTTATCAGCATTTGTTATTTTTAAACTCCATTTTGGAAGAAATAATAAAATGAAGTTGGTACATTTTCCGTTAACGAGGTTAACTAATTTTATTAACTAATTTACTAATTTGGTTCTAATTTGGCACCCCGTGCTTTCATCCCTTATAAATGTTAAGCCCTATGGGTACTACCTATGATAACCATAGGTATTAAAGATTGATTTCAGTAAGCAAACGCATTATAATCCATAAATAACAACTTTTAAACAGTTGTATAACATTGTCTTGCAAAAAATACAATTAAACAATGTTGTTTTACGTAATTTTCATATTTTACATGTTAAAAAATACTCCACAATAAATATAATATTTCATAAAAATTAAATATAACTATCTTCAAAGGAGTTTCAAAAAAATTAAACTTTTGACAAGAGTACATTAATGCCTTTCAAATAAAAAAAAAACAATTAAAGGAAATATTAATTATCTCGAAATAATATATATATTCGTTCACTTATTTCAAAATATTAGTATATTTACACGACATGCTCAGACACAAATTGATTTATTCTATCTATATTTAAAGTAAACAATAAATTTCCCGTATATAAAAAACTGTCGAAAAAAAATTACTTAGAAAATGTAAAACTGAGCTATTGTTGTTAAATATAATAAATAGTCTTCTTCGCAAACACATTGCATCATAGCACCCCCCCCCCCCCGCCCTTCCCTCTAACTAATTATGACAATCTGTAATACACGTAAAGACCTTCGTGCTAATTAGTCCAAAAAGTTGGCGTCGGCCTTAGTCTTAGCACGCGATATGTAATACGGCTGATAGTATTTACGTATTGTTCTTTAATTCTAATAGTGTATCTCAAATCAATTTTTACTGGATATAATCACTTTTCCCATACTCGGTTTAGTTGGAATTCCCACTTAAATCACCATAATCGGACAGTGAATGACTACAATGCATCGTATCAAAAATATATATATATTTGTACTCAAATGATCGATTACCATTAATACCTTATTTCTGATCACGTTCTAATTATAAAAATCGAATTCAGAGCCAAATGTACGTGGAAGCGACAATGACCTAGTTAGCATTGAATAATAGAAAATAATAGCAACCAAAAAACAAATCATCGATTCTGATTAGTTAAAACATTATAATTTTTTTGACTCCAAGTTTTAATATGATTTACTCAAGAAAGGGCAACATTTCGGTGAGGTTATGTGAAAATGCTCCTTCAATACTACTTGAAGATCGTGACTCCATATTGTCTTATAAAAATAATACACCGACATCTAGAACTGCTTGTGTCAAGCAGTAGCATCCTTAAATCTATCCATTCTTTAGATATATAAATACTCTGTAAATATTTTAATATACCTACATATCAAATTATACAATTAAAAAGTATTTTTAGAAGCACCAAAACATGGTTTTAATAGACTACTTAATTTAAAAGACGGTTTAGTACACTCCGGCTTTCCTACTAAATTATAACTAAGCTATGTTACTAAGAAAATAAATACGACCTTAACGTTGCATGTTTTGCCATTATCTAAAATACACCATCAATGAAAAAACTCATACAAAAGTAAAAACAGTCTCATGTAATTCATAAAATGTAATTTGCCGACTACATTGTAAAAATTGTCATTTATGTGGTACATTGGAGAAACACAAAAATAAATATACTAGCCACCAGATTAAATGGACATGCACGCATAACATATAATAAGTTAAAAGTAATGAAAAAAGAAATTATTATGTATTGTAGTCCTTATTCATTTAGGACAATCTGACAATATAGTAGAATGAGATGTGGTGATGTACATCTTACAAAGTGGAATATTTGAAAATTAAACTTTATCACTAACTGATAAACTAAACTTACACTGGATTATGGAAAATTTAGTTAATCTTGTAAAAACTACGTTATTATTGATCACAGCTATAAATGGAATTTATTACAATAATTTTTTTAAATATAACAATATATTTATGCAATTTAAAATGTGTCTATTTTAAAATCAATGAATTTAGTATTTCTTAATTATTAGAAAAAAAATTGTATTGTTGGACGAAATTAATATATTAATGAAACGTCGGTCGATATAGAATAGTTTTTATTTAATTATTAGGGCATACAATTTCGTATCGGTTAATATAATGCATTTATTAAAAGCATTTAATATTTAAAAAAAATATAAATCAATCTATACTTAAACATTTGTTTTTTATGTCTAAAATAAATTAATTTCCAAGAGATAACACAAATTATGATGTACATAAACAACAACAATTATTTAAGTAATTTTAACAGTTACTAAAACACTCGTTTAAAAACTATTAATTACAGAATTATTCAGAAAACAAATATATCTATAAGTTACAATTAACCTTTTTTTATTCCATTTGTTTTAATATATATTACCATATATCATTTCTTTAATTTTAAAAACAATTCATTTTTGAACGTGTTGTATTATTAATATTACACTTTTTCCTTTAAATAAAGTGACATTATCCTCCAATGGCGATTTTAACTTAATTTATATATGCCGCTGTCAATATACACCAGACAGAACTTTGATGGAGAGAATCTCATTAAAAATTGATTACTTTAAACCAACATAACACCGTTAGTTAATTAGTCTCACGTGGACGCCGGAGGATTGAATAAGGCAGGACTATCAGGATATCTTTACACTAAAACAACCCCAAAATATGGTCTATAGGAGACGAGTAGTTTTCAGTAGGCTTCAGTTTTATAACCCAATCCGAAAAAGGATTACTCTTGTATCCTACATATATATATATATATACATACACAAAAGCTTGATGGATAAACTAGATACCACTGACCAACACTTAGTCAATGAAATAAAAGTTTAGTAGAGAAATTCACATATTTATATATTTATTTATACATTTAATTATACTTATATATTATGCGTAGAAAATTATTAACTAAAAAAAACACTGCATACAAATATAAATAATTTAGGTATGAATATATAACTAGGCTATTCAAATACTACTTACATTTCCAATTTATACAGTTTACGTGTAAAATTTAATTAATGTTTATTTTAATAAAATTTACTATTTTTTATCACTAATTTTTTTAAATTCTGAACAACGTATCATGACACTTTATTTTAAATAACAAATGTAAAGTGTCATCAGCGGCCTTTCAGAATGTGTTTAAAACATTTCATCAATATGAATATATGTATATTTTTAAATAAATAACAAACTATTAAATTTATTAAAATATTTAATTAAATTACAACTAAATTTTTTTCTATTTTCATTATTTATTATTAATTTTAAAATATATAATACTAAGACACACAGAGAAGGAAGTAAATTTTTTGAAAACTATTAACATTTTCAAATAAATAAATTCAAACATGTATAAACAGTAAAAATATTGATACTCATTTATTTTTCAGCACTACGAAAAACTTAATTATTTAAAAAAAATAGTAACGATTATTTAGAAAAGATTATTTAAAGTACAACTTTTCGAAAACCGCTTTTTAAACAAAAAACCTTTAGTCCACTAATTAAAATATAATTGGTTTCCAATTGTTACATAGACTACACTGCAAATCCCAGATTATACATCAATTGCTCGCGGTATATAGTAACCTACCACTGTTGCCGCAATTTTATCTTTTTTCATCGAAAAGAAAGCCCTCTTCCAGACTCCGCGCATGTTCCCCTGCCTCACTTCTCCGGCGGCCTCCTTGGAGTTGATCGTGCCATTTCGTTTACTCGTGATCATGTCGATCTGCGCGGGAAGTCAAGAAAGAGGACAAAAATATAAGAACCGCTCCCAAGCACAATTGCAATGCAGCATGTTTTGACTTGTATTATCTGCATGCAAACCGTGACAGGTATTAATTCGAGAATTTATATGTATTTTTTTAAACTTAATTTCAAAATTATTAAGGGTAAAAATAGCTTAATGCTTCCAAGCTTTGCATTATACTCAAATACCAAACTCATATAGCTATTGCCTTCAATAACGCTGTAACTGCCATATAAAATTAAAATACTACCCCAGATGTTGGAGAAGGAACTATCTGTGAACCATATCTTAGCATAGTGAATGGTCAATGAACATTTTCTAGAAATAAATACATTTAGAACAAAAACATAATAAATTCATTAAAATAATACGCTTTTGCTTAGAATATGAAAATATTAAAAATTTAACATTTTTGCTTTGGTATGATCGAAATGGCTCACCAAAATTAACTAGTTAATTTTTGAGACCACAGACATTTCTAAAGAGGCAGGGAACGTGACCCCATCCACTGTTGTATAAGAATATATATAATGCTTAAGTTTGTAAAACTTCCCTTTAGGAAAATAAAAAGGATAAACTTATCCGTTTGTTTAGTTAAAATTGACAGTAAAAATATTAGAGGGGAGGACAGAATCCGCCGCCCCCCTTGATTAGATAGGCTAACTAACTAAAACTAACTATATACTAACCACTTGATTTCCCAGAGCTCAGTCGTTTGACAAGGAAGATTTCCTATTACCATTATATTGCAAAAAATGTTAAACTTATCAGAAATTAAACGAAATTTTAGACACAAAAACAATAATTCTACCTTATTCAGCTTACTTAATAGTTCTATGCACTCAGTTAAATTTTACGTTAATCTTATACGCTACAGGTAATTTTAAGTATGGTTTCCAATTTATGGTTATTTAAAATCTCCGGCATATTGTTAAAAAAAAGCTGTTCATCTATCTGTTAATATTCTTTTCCATTCTTCTTCGTACACTAACTGTAACACACCACCATAATGAACGTATTCTAAAACATGCAATACTTTATCCATTTGCTTTCTTTGTACTTTTTTTTCTTAATTACGTATTGATTTATAATTGCTTTCCATCTACTTTCATCAGTTTATCTTACTTTAACATATTTTCTGAAATTAAGAATATTAAATATAATTACAACGCTAATTTTTTATAACTTCTAGCATACACCTAGTGAATAATTATATAAATTTTCCTAAAATTAAAAAAAAACATAAGAGTTTCAGTATCATTTTCTCTGTCAAATTAATTAAAACTATAAGGTTTATTCTTTCGCGCTTAGATAAGTCAGAATATACAGCTGCAGATATACAAATACAACAAACAAGTATAATGTTAAGAAGTACTAATCGAAAAATTAATTGAATTTACAAACACACGGATGAATTTACATCAATTTAAATATTTATAACTTTTATGTATCCCTATTCAAATAAGAGTAAATAAATAATTAAAAAGTTAATCAAAAATATATAAACAAAATAATAAATACTATTAGTTTATTCGTGTGATTATCGTTTATAAATACATTTTTATATTTCAGTTCTAGCATGACGTTCACATCTTTATGAAATGTTGCTATCGTATAATTATAGATATTTCAAAACATTCGCTTCAGAGATGTATTGAGATCCGCAGGAGATGTAACAACATGTACTAACTAATGCACCCGAATCCTTATTTAAAAAAATAATTAATACAACATATTATATTTTAAATCTGTTTATACAATAATATAAAGACCAAAAAGGACAAAACAAATGAGAATTAAACAACTTTTAAAAAACAATATAAATAATAATAAAACGTAAAATTAAAAAAATACATTAAAAAATTAAAACAGCAATACATTCTTTCATTATGCACAATATAACTATTCTTTCTCACCTTACAATTGTTAATATGCAATAGTTACAAAATAACATTTAAATAATTTATCAAATACACGTATTTATAGGTCTCTTATAGTGAAATAAACAATCAGATAAAAACAAACAACTGTCAACAACTCAAAAGCAGTGCTTCGGTATATTCAATGTTGACTTGTATGCTATTGCAACCTTTCGGTTTTCGAGTTCTTCACCAAACAAGAAGGCAAATATAAATTTCATTTTCCACAAGAGTCTTATCATATCATTAATCACGTTAGGAATTACTTCTATCGAAATCGAAATCAATATCAAATTATAATTTCAGTGACTCAATAACAATAGTGACTCTATTGTACTATGGGCACCATATATATAGTGGCCCGTTCCTATTTCACAAATGACTGGATAACTATCACACTCGACTGTTGTTAGTTTCGTTTCAGAGTCGTCAGTGAATACGAATCAGTGATTACTACTTTTATGTAAAAAGTTTATATTATACAATAACGATTTATAGAAAAAGATTATTTAATGACTATATTATGTAGAATGTTTTATATAAAGCATCTTACGTAGTAAACAATTATTTACAACGCAGATAATAATTAATTTATGAATATCAATTATCTCGGCATGTACATTCGACGGGACTTGAAGTTATAGTTAATCTCCTTGTATATCGTAAACAAATTAATCGACAACTCGGAATTGTACAATTCCTCGTGTCAAATTTATTTGTATACTTCTATATTCATAGATTAACTATTATATTACTATTGTATGTCTCTTGTGTCACATTATTTCAATAAACAGAACATTTATTTTATTTAATGAACTACATTTCAAAAAAAAAAAATCTAAAGAGAGCAGAGTGTTCCACTTGTCCGGACTATTGTAATAAAATGAAATTAAATATTCTTCGGACAAAAACAATAATAATGTTAATATTGTAATAATGTAATAAATGTTAATAATGTTAATAAAATGTCCGAAGAATATTTAATTTAATTTCATTTTATTACAATAGTCCAGACAAGTGGAACACTTTGCTCTCTTTAGATTTTTTCTTTTGAGATGTAGTCCATCTTTTATATGCAAATTTCCTCTGGTATTCATATGCCATCGGCCTACTGCAAACTGCTAACTTTATTGTATTTAATTTGGGTGTGCCTAGCTGATGGGAACTAATAAGTTCGAAACAGCAAACAGCTGTACTAGGCTCTCAAAAAGAATATAATTTAGTTAGTAGTATAATGCAGTTTGGTAACCTTAAGTCGAAAGACGGTTGTTTTAAACATTATTATTGTTTTTGTCCGAAGAATATTCAATTTAATTTAATTTTATATTGTTCTGCTGCAAGTGAAAATTCAAATTAGGTTAATTAATGACATTATTCATTCTTTATTGCTGTACACGTGTTATATTTTAAATAATTAGTAAAAATTACAATAATTACTTTTAATAATTTAATATTTAAATAATAATAATTTTTTAAACATATGAAAATATAATATATCTATAACACAGTTTAAAATGAATATTTTATATAATTAGTTGAACTTATTATCGCAACTTATTTATATTTATGTCATGTAAACTAAACTATGCTGAAAAAACAGTATTCATGTCCTGAAAAATACTTATGTGATTTATTAATATTAATTAGGATGTATTAAAACAGTTGGAATTAAAAAGCTGTTAATCTTAAATGTCCTGTTTCGTTTAGACACAGTTATAAAATCATGCTGCATGTTGCTTTTACTTACATGTAACTGAATTACGAAACATAAAGTTTAAAAAAGTTTTTTATTTGTATACATTTTTTATTGGGAATTCATACATGTTTACTCATAGGCTACATTGATTCATTGTTTGTTAATATTGATAGTGTACGCTCAGTATTCATTATATATATATTTTTAATTAGAAAATGCCGCCTTCAAATATTGTAATATCTAAACTTAAAACTGACTGCATATTTTATTTATTGTATTTATTTTGGAGTCAAATCTGGAAGAAATTTGTCATATTTGTAAGGTTGGCAATAAAATAGTAGCTCAGATAAGCAAACAAAATCAATTTAAATGGTGTAAAATGTTTTTAAAACTGTCTATAATAATGTGAATGTTTCATACAATGTTATACTTAATTGTAATAAGTGTACATATAATCATATATTTATACTTAACTGCACATTTCTTGTTAAATATTAAAAAAATAAATATGCACTCATTAAAAATTTTAAATGAATGCGACAATTACTAGAAAAAGTTATATCATTAAATTTAATTAGCTATATAGTTCATTTGTTCATTTGTCATACATATATCGACAATTTTTAAAGACCTTCTAAAATGCCTTTAGTTTGTATTTATCTTTGCTACTTTGACTATTTAACGTTCTTTGAATATACCTTGTTTATTTATTTCAGATACTTTTTTATGGCCGACCTTGAAATTATATTTGATGTTGTCCGGTTTTCCTTTCCGATTTTTCTCCAGATTTAAAACCCAAACCAAAATGTGAAGAAATGTTTATGTTTTTTTAATTAAAATTAAATTAATTAAGTTTTTTTAATTATAATTATGTTCATAACGTTTTTTAATTAAATTATTAAATTAATTTAAGACACTACTACTAATGTGGTTTATCCTTGTGTTGATTACGCATTATTTCCCTAGATATTATTAAACATCGCACATTTTGTGATTGGTTTTTCGTTAATGTAACTCTTTAAACTTGCCGAAAGCCGCACAAACAGTTGATTTATATTTCGAAAATTACTTTTTGAAGTGTTATCTAAGTTTGATGGCATTTGTGTTTTTTATAATGATTGTGATTTTTATATCACACGTCCAAACAACTGACTTATATTGCTGAAAATAATGTTTATAATATATAAATATATATATAATTGAGCCAAAAATTTCAAATATTAATTGAATTGAATAAAACAAATTAAATAAAATAAAACATAAACATATTCAGAATAATAAGAATCAATAGAATGTTTTACCATAAGAATGCAGACTTTCATTATATTTTCATTGACAAAAATGTTTATTTTAGAACATATAAATATGACAATTTATAAAATAAACTAACGTAATTTATTTTTTATTACTGTTATGATTTAATATTTAAATGGTAGAGTGTTTTTTGGGCTATAATAAATATATTTGCTATCTACACTAAAAGTCAATAATTTCTGAATGTTCATATTAGTATTTAATAGTACTTATTTAGTACCTAGTAATTTAGTATTTAGTACTCTAATGGTTTTATAAATATATATTATCTTTCTCGCTATATTTTTTTTGTAATTTGTTTTGAGAATTGTACACGAAAATATTAAACGTTAGTCTCAATACCACAGCATTTTTTTCTGTCATTTCTCTATATTCATCATTAAATTTTCAAAACCTGAATCAACCTTCTTCATGTTAACTTCATTTAATTTATATTTTCTTACACGAATTATATTGTATAGTAAAGCAGATACTAATTAATTAGGTCGTTAAACATATAACCAGGCATTGATGAATACAAATAATGTATACTTTAAATATTCTAGAAAATAATTCACATATTTCACATCGCTCAAAAAAGTTAACAATTTATGAAATTATTAGTATGTGTATTTTGACAACGGGAATTTTCGTGTAAAAATTTTCACTTATCCATAATATAATTATTACATTTTATATTTAATTTAATTTAATTAATTTAATTATATTATATCTAATGTCATTTTTTTATTTTTAAAGAGGATTATATTTGAAATCTGAAATGTTTCTGAAATATTTTAAAATATTGAAATTGAAATATTGAAATAAAAAAATTGTTAAATATTTCATAAATGAAATAAAATTATGATGAAAATGTCTTTAAACAGGTACGCAGAATGAATAAACAATTAATTTTAGATATCTCACACATAAAATAGGCTAAATGTCTATCGTCATATGTATATCCAAAGTGAACTTCATAATTTTCAAAAAATAAAATCTACAATAATGTATATATTTTTATCATTTAAGCCATGATAAAAAAATTCATGTTAAAAATAACTATTATGTAACATATTAATTCAGACATAATATGCAATTTAATAAAAAGTTACGTTCAAATATATTTATTTTTTATTTTCTCTCTGTGCACTGCCTTCTTCACTCTCTCTCTCTCTCTCTCTCGCTCTCTCTCTCTCTCT
>JAUZND010002567.1:0-12785 GCA_034780555.1 Coelogynopora nodosa
ATAAATAATTGAGAAGATTGTGATAATTACAATTAATAGAGAAGATTATGATAATTACAATTAGTTGAGAAGATTATGACAATTTATCAAGAAGAATATGATAAATAATTGAGAAGATTGTGATAATTACAATTAATAGAGAAGATTATGATAATTACAATTAGTTGAGAAGATTATAATGATTATTACAATTAATCAGCACACCTCTTTTTGTGTTTGTTGGGTGTGGGCGGGGCGGTTATAATTTTGAAAATTATAATAATTACAAAAAATTTTTAGGTACAAATATTTGCACCTAAATTGCAACAGTTGCAATGTGGTATAAGTAGTGGTTCGTTCTGAGATGACGACACGTTTTACTTCGTATCTCTCTGTCTAGTTTTTTGCTCCTACCCTGACTCATACCACTGATATCGCACAACTATTTAGTTTCTTATTTCTATGGCTACCAAAAAATACGGTCAATATTGAATATTATGGTGTCTCTAGGCATTTATGCAGACTCAGATTTTATCTAAAAGGCACAGTGAATATTGTGTTCAACTTTTTTTTGTTGTATCATGTAAAAAAACAATGGTTTATAATTTCGGTCTTTCTATGTCTAAAAATCTTGAAAACGGCCTTCTTGACTTTCTTTTGATCCATAAACTCTCGGAAATGTATCTTTATTATGTAGCTTGTTTTTAAATGACGAAATTTCGCTAATCATTTCTTCCAAGTTTTACTGTAACATTATTTATAGTAAATTTTATGACGTGACAAATTGAATGGATGCAGTCTTCATCTTTGACAAGATTAGAAGTTTATTTTAGCATTTATATATTATCTTTATTAATACTGACTTTTTATATAACGTGTACTCTGATGTTACATTTAATAAATGCTGAGTCGCAATGGACGCTCTACAATTTAATGGACACCAATAGCTTTTTGTTACCAATTTTTATTTCATATATTATCTTAGCAGAGAATATAATCATTGCTTGCCGATTTAATTTTGTATTTCTGCTTATGAGGATGTATACATTTCTTTTTAGACTTAAATTTTGATAATACATATCTGGATGTTTTTTGTTGTTGAAAATGTGTATATCACAATTATTAGTGCACACTCTTTTTACCAGTGCATTTATAATAGTAGTAATTTCTTTCCCACCCTTGAGTAGGAGGAAGATCTCTATTCTCACCTACTTCATCCGTATAAAACCCTTTTTTTCCTCTTTTCACTTTTTCACAGTGAATCACTATTCCTTTTATTTATATTCTCTTCTCATTTACTCAGATGAAGCCCTCATATCTCTCTCTCTCTCTCTCTGTACTATCTCACCCCTCCGCCCGCTGCCAGTACGAGGCGTTGACAGAGACCTTCAAAGAGGTCCACAAGCAGGTAGAGAGCGCCACGACGGGCGGGGTGACCGCGGCGGACATCAAGCGGGACATCGCGGCAATGCAGGAGGAGCGCGAGCAGCTGGTCAGACGGGTGGATCGGCTCAGGAAGAAGGTCGAGTCCTACTCGAGGTCGGGGCCCATGTTGGAGGTGGCGAGGCGGCTGCGCAGTGAACGCGACAAGGAGACCAAGCTGCAGCGGGAGGTGCAGGATCAGAGGAACATCGTGAGTTGGGAGAGGCTCTGGTTTGGGGCTGTGTCTTTGTTTCCAGAAGTATGTGTTTAGATATTGATGTTAGATAGACATAGTATTTTGTATCTTATTCGATGTTCGCGTGTATTATAATCACAATCCTCATTGCTAATGATTAGATGTTGATATAATTCTGATGATAATCATGCGGTGTTGCTGATTTAGTGTTGATAATTATCGTTATATATTGATTTAATGATGATTTTAATCATTCGATATTGATTTAATGGTGATAATAATCATTATTTATTTATAATGTTTCATCATTAACGCGCATTAAACTTACAGCATATTATAATATTCATTGAAAAAGTTAACTCGTTAACAAAGCTATAATAACCAGATCTTGGTCTAAAGAGTCTAAATAAATATATATGTTATTCCTCTCCCGTCTCCCTTGCGCATGTCAACACATCAGATCTCCTCTCTGGAGCAGCGCACTGCACGGACAACTCAACAGGTGAAGGACATGCGACAGGCAAGCGTGGGCGCCACACCGGAAGGTAACTCGACCTGTACCAGTTGAGATTGTTGGTGGACCATGTTCTACCATGTTGTAGGGACCTGTACCAGTTTAGATTGTTGGTGGACCATGTTGATTTTTCCTGATATTGTATATAAATATTATACGACTTGTAAATTGATTTGCTGACATTGTTGCAGAAGCTAATGGAATGTAATTTGTTTGTCAAATTATGCATTTATCTTATATTTCGCTATATAATTTAATATTTTATAATATTGAAACAAATTGCAAGTGGATGTTTTCTAATTAATATCGGCATCCGTAATGATTCCCTTGACATATGGAGTAGCTATTGTGTCTCATTTGATTAGCTAAAGTTTTCTATGATTATTCCAATAAATAATTTGTGTTTGCTGTAATTATTTATTTGACATAAACAGTTAGATATTATGATTAACTAGACATATTTGTCTTAATGTATTAAATTGTATATCTCGAATTGCAACATCTACTTGTAACAATATTGGCGGCAATAGTTAGTGACGATAATAATTATAATTTGATAGAATGAAACTAATTCAATATGATATTTAGAGTTAGTGGAACTGTTCATTGTTTAATATTTGGCTATCAATGCAACAACGATCATTAAAGATCAGGTGTTTTCTTAACATCTCAGTGTTAGATACCGAATTGGGTACAATCATATCGAGTTAGCGATTGTGATTTTCATCTAAATGCCAACTAGTAAGGAACGATTGCCAACTCCAAGTGGTATCTGACCATTTCTCTGTCACACCCCCACCCCACCTCGCAGGGCTTCTCAACAGACTGGAAGAGGAGGCCAAAGTGAACCAGTACATGGTCTCTGAGAAGCTGCCAAAGGAGATTGCCTCACGCGATAAATACGTCAGAGAGCTCAACAAAGTGGTCTCGGAACCCGCGATGGGACACTCTGACCTGGACGCTCTGTCTCAGAAGGTAAGTTTTGTAAAACTAGCTAGTTTGTTATCTACCTTTGCTTGCTGATATCCTTTCTGTTCTCCCGCTACCGTCTAGATTCGCGCAGTTAACAGCGAGATCAACCAGCTGATCGAGAAGCGGATGATGTCTGGCGACCCCACCGAGGACAAGCTCTCGCTGTTCCGTCAGCAGGCGAGTATCATCGCGCGGAAGAAGGAGGCGGCCGCTGAGAACCTGCGCCATGCCCGGGACGAGTTGGCGCGATCGGAGCAGGAGTTGGCGGGCAGGCGGGAGGCGATAGTGGCTGCGGGCGGCGACACGGCTGATATGCTCAAGGCTGATGAGGTGGGTGTGGCCTATTTAGCTTATACATGTCTTTAGATGCATACTACTTTATTTTTATCAGTAGTATAAATATATTTATACATTTATTAAGAAAAAGCATTATATCAATAATTGTGATTGAAAGCTTGTATTACATTGTTTCTTATCATTTAGAATTTATGTCACTTTCTGTTTCTATTTTATTGTACCGCGGGGAGCAGAATAGAATTATACTATATCAGCCGAACCAATTCTCCTCCACCCATCAGTTCAAGCGCTACGTCAACAAACTGCGTAGCAAGTCGACCGTGTACAAACAAAACCGACAGGCCCTGAGTGAGGTCAAAGCGGAGCGGGGCGTTCTCTCACGCACCGAGGCAATCCTCGTCGCCAAGGATGGGATGATCGGCGAGAGTTTGAACAAGTTGGAATCTCGCCATGGTGTCACCGGCTATCGGTAGGTGAATTTAGAAGGTTGTTATAAAATATCAACTCAAAAAAGGAATTTCCGCCTTTTAACAGGCTAAGAAGAATCGTCTCATAATCAACACATTAAAATCATGAATTCACACAAAAAATATGTTTCTTTAAAAATTACAATAAGTTAAAATGTAATATTCAGTTTCCTACTAGGCTACCTGTAAAAATAAAATAAGTGTTATCAACTTTATTTACATTTAATTAAAACAAGTGTATAATTTTTCTGAAAAATTAAAAAAATAAATTCCGATTATATCGTTTTATGTAGTGGAAGTTATCGTGTAGACATACATTTTTTAACCTGATGTATTCATGATCTTTTTGGTGTTTTTAAACTTGCTTTGAACAATTCTAGGGAGGATCTTATCATGGAGTGTGCATTTTTATTTATCAAAATTGTTCATGATAGGATAAATAATTTACATAACATCATATGTGGTGAGATTAATTACTATTAATTTTGATACATGTTATAATTATAAATATAATGTATATTTATTAGATAAAGAAGTGTAAAAAGTATTTGAAAATTATTTGTTGAACTATTATTTATTGGTTGTTAGACTACGAATTTTTTTTTAAATTATATGAAATCCATATAACCTTATAATATACGTTCGTTTATTTATTAGTGATTATGTCATGCAAAATGCCATTCTCTTCTCATATTATGTATAGGGACACCCAGGACAAGCTGGAGAAGATGTCGGAGGCGATGACCGAGTTGAACGTGAAGAAGGGGGACACCCTCGAGTCGATGTCCGAGATGATCGAGCGGCTGACACAGAGCATCAACGCCAAAAAAATGGGCCTTGCCCCGGTGCTCAAGGAGTTGAGGCCGCTGAGAGATAAGGCCAAGGTTGGTTGGCCATCAGTCGTGATGTAGTAGTAGGGTGAAGGGTGCTGCTGGGGTTCGGTCAGTGTGCTTTAAATAGATCACTAGACAGATCACTAAGGCGCGCTAAAAAATTAGCAATTTTGATTTTGGTAAGCAAAGACTCCACAGGGGAGTTGAGAGGGAGGTTTCTTAATAATTTTAAAATGGTGGCTGACATTTTTTTCCCTGTTTTACCTATGTGAAATGATAGGCGCATAGATAAGTAATTTGCACGAAATTTATCCGGATACTGAAAATGTTAAGATGTAAGGCATAAAAAAGATAATTTTACATCCTTCCAAACATGTATATAATATATTACAAAAAACAATATTTCAACCGTTATTTAAAACAAAGGATAAAGTCTCAATTAATATTTTCTTTGCCTTCTAGAATCTTATTTGTCAGCTTACTGCATTCTAATTGGATGAGCGTCATACACAGTGTGATAATGTCATTTCACTTTTCACTAACACCCAGCATTTACAGTGCCTCGTTTATATTTTATGATAATTTTGGGTATACCATTTAGTTTTTTTAATTGAAAAGATGTTTTTTTAAGTAAAAATCCTAACTTTTCACTATTGAAATATGTAAATTATTTAACTTAGGCACTGTAATGAATTAAATACCCGCTTTTTGTCAGTTTTTCGCCCGTTTCTTGAAATAATGATTGCAATAAGTCTGGCATCGTATTGATCCCCCCCCCCCCTCTTTCTATGCTTTTAGGACATGCAATTGGTGTACGATGAGCGCAAGTCGGCCTACGACACCACGCAGGCCGGCCTCGAGTCCAACCGGTCCAAGCTGGAGGCGGAAGTTCGTGTCCTGAGGGAGGAATGTCTCGCTGAGGAGTCTCGCTACCACTATCTGACCGGGATGCAGCATCTCCTGGCCGTGCAACAGGAGAGACTGCAGACGGAGCTGAAGACCTATCTGGCCGCGGACCCGGCGGAGAAGAAGAAATCGTTCCGGTGAGGGCGGGCGGAGAGAGGAAGGAGGGAGAGAGATACAGAGTGTGAAAGGGGCTGCTGCTGCAGAATCGACCCTTCCTATACTACTTACGCTAAACATGATAACTGGTTTTTAATGATTCATATATATTGTTTCAGTCTTTCTTGTGAACTAATAAGCCTAAGGGGAGATGGGAGGGGATGGATGAGTGAGAGAGAGATATGGGTATGAGAAAAGGAGTAGGGTATGTTTAAATAAATGTTTATGTTTTGGATCGCAACAATGAACATTAACAGTGTTTTAAACATTAAAAATATTATAATATTAGTATTGAATGCACACCAATCTACTTGGCGTAACTAACTACTCTGTAAAGTAAGCGCTAGTAACATTTTGATACTTATTTTTGTAAATATGCAATTTAATTGTGCGCCATTTCAAAAATGATATTGACACCCTTACGGAAAGTGTTCTACGCTTTGCAAAAATGTTGGATTAGAGAGTCTATATTACACGTCAAAATTAGTTGAGAAAACATTTTTTATGAACTAGATAAGAAATACCAATGTTATCGTTTTCTAAATTGGCCAAATTAGTAATAATTATAGTTTGTTGACGTAACACATATGGCGGACGAAGGAGTTCAAACGTGAATGAAAGAATAATTCCTAGATAATTGGAATGATTTTCTTTGAATTGAATAAATTTTCTTTGAATTGAATACATTTTCTTTGAATTGGAAGAATTTGATATTTGAATTCGAAACAAAATTCGTCCAATTCAAGGACAATTCGTTCAATTCAAAGAAAAGTCTTCGACTTCAGGGAAATTTTTTCCAATTATCTAGGAATTATTCTTTCATTCGATGAAATTTCTTTAAATTTGGTTTGCAAACTCGTTTGAACCCTTTCGTCTGCCATATATCTCATATTAAGTGGAAAATAACCTTTCGAATTCTTAAAAAATGTAAAGCTTTTATACTGAATCTTTCAAATAAGATCATCTACATATTGATATAGGGGGGGGGATCAATACGATGCCACACTTATTGCAATAATTATTTCAAGAAACGGGCAAAAAACTGACAAAAAGCGGGTATTTATATCAATATGTACATACATAAAACATATAATCTGTTAAATTATTTATTTTTAGCTTGATGATAGCTAGCTAGCTGTTATAATGTAATTAATGATGAAATATAGGCTTCCGCGTTGCTAAATATCGACCGACATACGAAGTGCTTAATTATTGATTACATTCAACCCCGCGCCACCCATTGTAGCGACGTCTATAACAAGAAGATCGCCGAACAGGAACATCTCGGCAAGTCGCTGCGCGAGCGCCAGAAATCGGTCCGTGAATCGCACGCGCCCAGTATGCACCAGATGAGTCAGTGGAAGGACCTGGAGCGCCTGCTCGAGTGCAAGATGCGCTGCCGCGAGGATGCCCAGCGACGCCAGCAGGCGGGCGGCGAGTACGCCGACGTCACACGGATTGAAGAGGACCGGCTCGTGCTCTGATTGGCTGCATGGATTCGCCAATGGGGGGAGTCCTCGTCGTGTGTGTGCGGCTGTGTCGTGTGTGTGTGTTTTGTCGGGATCGACTGCTATCAATGGCTGTATTGTGGATATAAATTAGAGTTATTTGTTAGTTTTGGACTGCGTTTATGACGGCTGCAGTGGTTCACCATATTGTTTAGAGCGATTTTTCTTGTCATACTTATTTTTGCAAATATTTAAGCTATGACTTGATGCTTTAAGTTTTTTAGCTAAAATTTTAATTGATATCGTAAAATAATTCTAATTTGTAATTTCTATTGTTGACTGTATCGTTGGCGAAACAAATTGTTTTGTTTTTTTAACTATAGGGGCCGACGTATTCGGTATAGTGAACCCAAGGTCGGCATAATCTATTTTGTCATACTGTCTTTGTGATGAGAAATATTTATTGTTACTTTTTCCTCACAATATGCATTGCTAAGTGTTGGTCATTTTAATAATGTGCACCCATGTTAGCGTTATGTACCCTATACTATATATATATATACTAGTTTGTTATTGCTCTGTATCTATTTTTGTAATAACATCTGTGTTTTTGTGTTCTTTTAAATTGACTTTTGATGTTGTTATTCACATTAAAGTAATAAGGGGCATAGATATAACGACAATTTAATTATTTGTAGTTTGGTATGACGAGGCTAACAATTTGACAATATGACAGTTTGGCTAACAATGCCAATTTTCAAAGATTAATGCAATTTTACTTGGTTTTGACTTAGGTGTCATAATAATTTATTTCAAGTGTTTGCAAAATTAGAAATCGTAATTAAATTATTTGGTATTGAGTTATACGTCCCCGCATTTGCGTCTATTATTTATATCGATCAAATTGTATTATTTGTAGTCTATTTATATATATAATAGGTTTTGCTGTTATTAGATATTGCATATATTTATCTTATATTCATATATGAACTATCGTCTCGGAGCTTACATACCAATGACACCTGAAAGTTATACTATGTAATTGAGAATATTATTCGTTTATAATTTTTGCTAATTTCAAAATATTATGCATTCATTTATATCAACTTGCTAATGTAAAAAAAGTGTTGTGTAACATATCCGAAGGTGTTATCTTGTCTAAAATTTGATAAAAAGTATATTAACGTTGCCAACCTGCGATATATAATATTTCAAAAGCCGAAGGAATCTTTTTCCGCAATGGTTTTGGTAGCTTTAATGAACCCCATGCATATAGTAGTAAATTTAACATTACTAAACGGATGGCAGATACAAGGTACTGTCCTATGATTGTAACTGCCATTTAGGACACAGTTATAAAAGATTGTTATATTTACAAATTTCGAACTATTTGAACGTATACTAATGAATTCTATAAAATTCACAATAAAAACACATGTAGTGAATTATTTTGAAATTTCAGCACAGCTGGCAGTCATATATAGTCTACAAAATATGTGCCTTATTCGCAAGATACAAGAAGTATAGATGTGCCCAATTTCAACGCCCCTAAAATAACTAAAAACCTGTCGGTTATTATAACTTAAAACCGGAGGACATATCTGAAAGAAATTTAACCTGCTTGTCATCGTCTTCAATGCAAAAGTAGTTAACATAAACAATAAACTATAAGTTTGAAAATAATAAAAGTATCTAAGAAAGACAACTGAATGAGATATTAAAATGTTGCGAATTTCTTGGGAAGATCTTGTAAAAATTTGAATAACCCTGTAATTTATTTCCAAGATCTTAACAAACGTCTCATTGAGCACTTTATAATTAATCCAATGATATGTAATGGCCAAGTGGTAAAAGACGCTGATTTGAGGGTGTTGTCTCGTCACAGGTTCGAGACCATTCATTTTCCTGGCCAGCAGCTGTGTTAGTCAGGTGTTTGCGTTTGGGTGCATTGAAAAAACTCCTGTAACGTTGTGCATGCGTCATATAGAATAAAAAGAAATCCATTGAAAAATGATATATTAACAAACAAAACAAAAAGATTTGTGCAAATACTATATACCGTCAAAAGATTTTTAGAAAATGTAAAACTTGGAGAAATTTAACATCTTAGTAAGAAAACCAAGTTTCAATTTAATCTTGTCTATATGATGTAAACAAATGCCATTATTTTACCTATCGCAACTATTGTTCTTTTAAATCAGTTAAACAGTAAATTTGCAATAAATTCATCTTCTCATTTGCGTAAAAAAATAACTTTATAAAAATCATCATGAAAACATGTCATGATTTATTTAGCATTAGTGTACACTATTTGTGGAACACCACCCTGTATTATTGCACTACAAATTTCATCTTATTGTTTCAACATATTATTTATTAATGTACTGAATATTTGTCTAAATAAATACAATAGTCTAATTTTGTCCTGCTATTTTAAGATTATACTGAATAAGATTTTTCGGACAAATTTAATTAAGAAAGAATTATCTTTTAAAATAAAATACAAAAGAAATTGAATAAAAAAATTGATTATAATACAGTTAACATGTACAATTTAATAAAGTATATACACCACAGGATTGTACAACAATTTTTATTTAATGTAGAAAATGCAATGTATTCTTTCATCTCACGATAAGTACATTATAATATATGTCCGCAGATTAAACAAATATACTAAATGTATTGATTGGCCAACATAGATCGGTTGTATTTTTGTCAATAAACTAAAATGCATAATAATTGCACAGTAGTTGCATGAATACAATGTGCATTAGATCCAAATAATATATAGTCTTTATAGTACGGTATTTACAATATTTACACAAATTTCTAAACAATTATATTGTATTTACAACCTTGTCAAGTGGCACTAAAATTAGCTATATTGTGGGCTTTCTAACACACAGAATATATATTTATATATAAACTCCACAATTTAATATTATTAAATGTTTATTTTTAGAGGTAAATTTAATTATAAACTCATTATTTTTAAAATGAGCGATCTAAAATAGCTTAAGCCCGACTCACTTTATTAGAATTGGAGTAGCAAAATATATAAAATGGGGATCTCGATTTTTCTGTGTTTAATTTCGTCAGAAGAGGAACCGAATCATAATTATCTAAACTTCAAAAATGGATAGAAAAGTTTTTATAAAATATACATATATTATACTACTACTATTATACTACTACAGCTAGGCATGTATAATGTACTTCTGTATTTACAGTTTGAATATTCAAGTATTTCTTAGGGGATAAAAATTATAAATCACAATGTTTTGAAACAGGCGAGAATCTGAAATTAACAAGAGGCATTTTCTCATTAGGCATACCCCGGCAACTCATTGTCATCCAGGAAATAAAGGAACGCTTGCAATCCAGAGAAAACTGTTTTTCTCGCACCTGACCACTGATCTCCCACTTTAAGCTGCCCCTCAGTGGAAGCATTATATCTCGATTGTGTTCCTCATCAGCTATCGAGAGTTGTATATGGACGTCCCCTTTAGTTCCCTTCAGGCACACCTGAACTACCCAACCTCCCATACTGGCGGGCAGAATGACGGGAACACTCGTGATCCAGCTGCTGCCCTGGCCCTGGACTAGTTCCTTCCATATATAAAATTCCTCCTGCAGCGTTATCCAAGAACTTCGCGTGAAGGTCCACTGACCGTGAAGATCACACATTTGAGCCGGGCCTGCTTTTTCCCACCCTTTAACCAGGTGACCAGCCTTCTGTAGCATTTCTGGAAACAATTAGGTCCCGGGTGAAAATGGATTCAAGATAATTAAGCTGTTGACTAATTCTTTATAATTATTAATACAGTATACATCTTAAAAGAAATAATCTATTCTCTTAGACATATATTACTAATACAAAAATTGGTAAAGATATCATTTTACATACATTGGATCAAAACAATTTATTCAGTAAAAGCATTTGTACACTACAAAATTTAGATAAATTCGTTTTATTTGGCCTATATAGTTGATTTACAACACTTATGACTATATGTTTCATCGGATCGCGATCTGGTAACTTTTGATCGGATAACACTACGATAGATCCAAAAATAAAGCATTTAGAAAAATTTTTATGCACAAATAATTTTGTTGAAATTTGGAATACTTAAATAAACGAAAAATAATAAGTATACATTTAAACAAAATTTTAGATCAATTCGTTTATCAGATATCCAGAAATTTTAATCGAATCAGATCAGATCAAATACATGTGTATTAGTACCTAGAACACTCCATACATAATTAATCTGATTTAAATAGTACATAATTACTAAAAAGCAGTTTATGTAGTAACACTTTACAAGAATTAATTCACTATTTCATATCAGATAGATAAAATAGATGCTCAATATCTGATTACCAATTAAGAGATGCATAATATGAGCCAGTTTCTTCTCGTTTAATAAACATACCTAATTCAAACAAACTTGGTCGAGTATAATTAACGATTTATGTTTGAAAATATGTTTAAATAAAAAAAAATTAAATGTCAAAGACGAATTTAGAGGCATAACTATTTTAACCAATATTTAAGAAATAAAATATGAAGCGGTAATATAAAATTCGGTCTATTTATATATGTAAATAATTTAATAAGGATAAGAAAATATTTTTATTATATTTTTTATATCTAAATTATTAGATATAAAAAATTATTGCTTGCTAATACAATGATATAGGATGGTTTTCTTTTAAGTTTTATAGTTTAAAAAAAGGATTTCATTTATGAATTTTTAGATAGTCAAAGATTAGGCCTACTGCGATATTTTTCTGGTTGTCACCCCAAAATGATTTTTAAAAAATTTTAATGTAGTAATAACAGACTTTTTGAATTAAATTGTATTAATTTCAATTCAACGGAAGCAAATTTAACCGAAGTGGGTGAAATGCAAAATGCATTATTATCGTAATTTTATTATGTAAACAATGTATATAAACATATACATATTAAACTGTCTAAAATGAAAATACTATATTTTTTTGTGAGTCGATGTCAGACTCTTTAATTTAAAACATATATTTTATATTAAATTTAGGCTACTTGTGTAATAATCTTACCAGGGTGCTTCGATAATATCTATCATTCGGCACTTCAAAACAACAAAATCAGAGTTCTCATTACTAGAATGTTTAGGTAAATAAATATAGTTAAATTTATCATTTGTTTAGTTGTTTTATTCTGTATATCATGTTATGGCCGTTCATTCGAATACTTAACCAAATACTACAGTTTCACCTATATACGACATATTAAAACTTTTACAATTGAAGCAAATGCAATTTTCTACTTGTCTGCTTTATCTTCCTTTTTCCAATTTTACCCATGTATCATTTTTCAAAATAATTGTCATTGGTAAAGTCGTTTTAAAATAACTTTTCACCCTTTCACCATTAAAATGCTGCATAAATCGAAAGGCAGCACAAGGAAGGAACATACGAATTCGTGATCAGCATAATCCGGTATTTAATCCTACGGCAGTGGTTTATAGAACAAAAATAGAACACAGCGTCAACCTACAGCAGGTAGGTATTATAGGACTTCAACAAACTAAGGGTTTTTCAAACAGC
>JAUZND010002568.1:0-12785 GCA_034780555.1 Coelogynopora nodosa
AGAAGTTGACCCAAAGAGATACAGTAGAAACTAAATAAGGTGCGGGACTTAGGACCCTCAGCGGCGTGTTTAACCGGCTTTTATTATTGATAAAATGACAACTTCGTTTTTTAAGAGGACCTATGTGATATCGATTAAACGGATTTACTTTCTAGATAGGTAAAAAACACAATTTATTTCATTTCAGAAAAATACTAACAAACTTTTATCAGCACATCCCCCATCTGAGAAAAATGATTTTTAGTCAATCAGAATCCAGTATTTGTTTTTTGGTTGTTATGACTTCCTATTGGCCGATTTAAACAATGTCAATGTTGTTTCCGATTAAGCCAATGTCACATAGTCAGATTGTCGTACTATTAAATTGATCAGAGGTACACTTATTTTAGTAATCGATAATTCAAGTACAAATATTGTTTTTTTCCTCAGAACGATGCATTACGGTCATATATTGCCCGATCAGGTTGATTTCAATGTGGATTCTGATTAATCAAGGTCGCTAAGTTTGATTTTGCTACTTATAAATTGAAGCGAGTTACTGTAATTGTAGAAATCGCTCATTTAATGATTTTTCTCAATACAATGCGCGTAAGGCCTGATTCGCCGATCACGCCAACTATATCAAGTATGCCAATTGATTTGAGGTAATACGCCCCATGGTGGCGCCATCTTGAATTTTAATATGGGCGCCATATTTTACATACTTTTAAAGATAACTTTGAAACTAAGGCTGATAGAAGTGTGATTTCAGTGCCTACCCCCACATCTTCGGGGTCAAGGAATCTAGTAAAATTATTAGTTGGAACTTCCGGTTTCGACCATATTGGATTCCAAAATGGCCGCCGTATTAAACATAATTACCTGTAACTTAGGATCTAAGGCAGATAGTGAAGCAATTCCAATGCATACTGCCACATTTTCAGGGTCATCGTGCAACTTTTATTATTTTACAATGTTTCGCAATTCGTAAAATAAAAGGCAATATTATATTTAAAAAATAAGTATAAAATTACAAAACAACTACAAATTTTGTTTGATCGAAATCTTTGCATACAATATAAATTACAAGACAAGCCCATGGTTACACAAAATATACAAATCTTGTTCACGTTTCAAACACTGTTCCACAACACTGTCCATCGCAAGCGCATAGTGAAGTGCACTGCATGTTTGCCCTGTGACACTTGCAATTCCCCTTGCAGGTCTTCTTGCACTTGCAGCTGAGCAACTCGTAGCAAGCCTTGGCGGCCTCAGAAAGCGTGGTCCATATAACTCGCCATTGTCCATCACACTTCTCCCAACCCCAATCACCTGGTGAGGGAACAACTGGCTTGGGGACTAGGCACTCACCCCAGATGTGGCATTCATGGAATGCAGCTTTCTTTGTGTGTTCTAATAGAACTGCTGCTGTTGGGGAATGTTTTCGATCTCCATAGATTTCTTGGAGAATAGATAGCGTCTTGCTGCATCTAGATCTTGAAGTTTACTGGTGTGGTCATACATTAGGACCACAAACCGCTCCAGAGTCTCAATCACTGTCTTCGGTACGTCAGGAAGCCTCGTACAAAGTGCGTGGAAGGCGTCTGTAGCCTCAGGATGTGCCTGCCATGTCTGCCAAGCAGGAGGATGAAACCCTCTCTTCTCTCTTGTTGCATTTTTGAAGCTTTCTGACTTGTAAATATCCCATACAATATCGATTCGACTGACAGTGTCCAATTCCTTCACCACATATGGTAGGAAGAACCCCTTGGCATAATCCTCAAAGGTACCACAGGTTCCATGTACCAGAAAGTGAACTGCAGCAGGTCCATCAAGGACTTTCCAATCAACATCCAAGGAAGTACCAGGAGTGTTTGTCACATTTCCTTCGAGGCTGTCTAAAAAGTTATGCTTGTCACCTTGGCGCATTTGACCTCCAGTTTTCAGTGACGGTGGAGTAGACTGATTCTCGTGCCAGAAGAATTCAGCAACATCGCCTTCTCTAGTTTAACTTGCAATGTACAACTTTAAAAACAGAACCCTGTAATTTTTCAGTTCAGTCAGCCTCACTGATGCCTTGGTCTTTTCCATTCCAGGCTTGCTAAAATGAACGGGTTGTTGCGTGGAATGGTGTCTCCAATTGAATTCGAATTGAACTTGAAGCGCTCTTCCATGAATTGGTAGTATTTTGCCTTT
Source organism: Coelogynopora nodosa (assembly GCA_034780555.1). NCBI lineage: Eukaryota > Metazoa > Platyhelminthes > Proseriata > Coelogynoporidae > Coelogynopora > Coelogynopora nodosa. Next base: position 2,176 of record JAUZND010002568.1, read on the forward strand.
CCCAGCGAATAGATGTTTTTCAAGTTTTTTACAGCCTTCTCTGGCATGACGACTTTGGAATTTATATTCAGTAGGTCCATGCTCTCCTCCATGAAAGGATTTCCAATCTCTTCAATTGTGGTCATCAGTGATCGTACATCATGAAAGAATTTTTCCTGGACACTTTTTGTCTGCTCATGGTGGCAATCCGGAGAAGTGACGTTATAGGTAGTACCATCTGCGTCAAGCCGTCCTCAAACTCATCAACTTGTCTCGCTATTTCAGGCCCTTCCATTGTCCATCTCCGAAGTGCTCCAAGGTTTTCAGTTAGGCCAACAGCTCCACCGTCGCCTTTAACCAGTGCTTTAATCTGTTCATGTGCCTGGTCCAATGAAATATCAGAGAAAAATCACCCTGTCTTCTTGGCAGTGAATGCTCCGCGTTTGAACTCACGAAAGACATCTACACATCTCTCTTTAAAGGATGACATATCTCGCACATGAACCGGTAACCAGCGAGCATAGTTTGGATGGTCCAATGCGAAAAACCAGGGTACCAACTCGGCTTTGCGATGCAATGTACAGGTCAAAATCGGACACGCGCAGGGACCTCACAAACTGGAAGATAGTCAGCTCAAAGTCTAGCACTGGCTGCCAAAAATGGAACTACGCGTACATTTTAGACCTCTCAGCACACCATGCGCTCTGTAAGTCCATCCGCTTCAGTCTGACCACTGTCACTGTTTTATATCTCCTTGAAATTCAAGTAAGCTTTCTGCTAAAACTGATACAACGCTGTGGCAGTAACCTGATGTGTCCTACGGGTTTTGGTCACATGAGACGCACGAAGGAATCCTATACAGGTACCTGCAGTCGGAATGTCTGTCTGGTTAACGCCTCTGCCCATCCACTTCCGTCAAGGATATCTCCGATGGTCCTCTAGGTAGCCATCTTTGTATGCAATCCCCCTAGTATTATCCCATACTTATTTCTGAATATATAAGTTTGGAAACCGCCATTGGAGATATTTTGCTAAGGCTGATACATCGTGTGGGCGGGCGTCTGTCAGGCATTGTTACAACGGCATTGTTGTTCATGATATAGGAGATCATAGCCACAGATGTTGACTTCTCACGAAAAAATGGAAGCAATGACATATTTGACTACGCAGTTAGAGGCTTTTCTGAGGCCGAGCAAGGCCGGTCCAGGCCCGCCCCTAGCGGAGCTATTGCTCGGAATCCAATATAGCCGACCCCGGAAGTTCAAACTAATGATTTTACTGGATTCCTTGACCCCGAAAATGTAGGGGTAGGTACTGAAATTACATTTTATCTGCCTTAGTTTCAAAATTATAGGCAAAAGTATGCCAAATAAGGCGGCCATATTAAAATTCAAGACGGCGGCCACTAGGGGGGTTTCAGAGTTAGGTCCTAATCGAAAAAATATTCTACAGAGGTCCCTATAAGTGTACCAAGTTTCATAATTTCTCCACAAAGTTAAATATTCTGTCATAGTTTTCGACTTAGCCGCTGGACTTTATACGTATATATACTATAAGCATACTATATGTATACCATAAGTATACTATAAGTATAATATAAATATACAATAAATATACTATAAGTATACTATAAGTATACTATAGTTATATAATAAGTATACTAAAGTTATACCATAAGTATATACGTTAACACATTGTTGCATTTAACTCTATGTACTTTTGAAGTTCAATCTCACTTATTCTCATGCCTGAATTTAATTCAATACAGTTTAATACCCTAAAAAACCAAAATCCTAAAATCCCTAAACTCCTTAATCATTAAACTCCTAAATCCATAAACCCCTGAACTGTTAATCCCTAAAATCCTATTCCTAAATCCTAAACTCGTTAATCACGTGTGATTCAAAAAATTCAAATGAAGGGAATATATTTTAGGATTTTATAGATTTCAAAAGTTTAGGGATTTAGAAGTTTAGGAATTTAAGAGTTTATGTATTTAGGGGTTTAGGGATTTGATAGTTTAGGGATTTAGGAGTTTGAGGATTTATGAGTTTAGGGATTTTAGGAATTTAGGGATTTAGGAGTTTGTGGATTTTAGGAGTTTAGAGTTTAGGGCATAAACTTTATTAAAATAATTTCAGGCACGAGAATAAGTGAAATTCAACTTCAAAGTACATAGAGTTAAATGCAACAATGTATCTGCGTATAATTATTGTATACTTACAATATGTTTATATTATACCTAAAGTATATGTATAGTACACTTATAATATACTTATAATATGCTTAGAGTAAACATATAGTATTCTTAATGTATAGATTTATAATAACATTGTTCCAGTTAGACTTATTGGGTTGGTTTAATTTAAGGCTTTATTTCAAAGGCGGATTTTAATGGTTCAGTATATACAATGCGTATAGAGCTTTTATACTAATAGTATATTATCTCAAATCAATTTGCATACTTGATATAGTCGGCGTGATCGGCGAATCAGGCCTTAAACACTTTCTATTGAAAAAAATAATTAAATAACCAATTTCTACCATTACAGTAACTCGCATCTATGTATAAGTAGCAAAATCAAACTCAGAGACCTTGACGTAGTCAAAATCCACATTGAAATCAACCTGATTTGACAATATATGGCCGTAATGCATCGTACTGAGAAAAAATATATAATTGTACTTGTATGATCGATTGCAATCAATAGAATTTTGAAAAGTTGAAAAATCGAATCCTGTGAACTTGAATTAAACGACCTTGACCTGGTTAAAATAAGTCAATAAAATATTATAGCAACCAAAAATCAAATACTTGATTATTTTTAGCTGTGTTAGATATGCCACTTATATACTACTATACATGGTAATAAAAATGCTTATACTGCCATGCTATGATTTCATTCTTTTAACTTTGTTCATTGTAATACATACATATTATTCTATCATTATTAGCAAAGTTTCCGACTGGTCTAATGAATACATATGATGTTTATGTTGCTGCTAAAGATATATGGTATTTCTTTGAATATTTAAAAGCAAATCGATAGAATGGTAGGCGTTGTTTTATCTTTAAAAAAATATCAAACGAAATGTAGGTTTTACTGAATTTGATAAACGCTCTGTTGAATACTATTTTATGAATACACATTTTGAACCTTCACCATTGAAAGGTTATTACTTATAATAAACTCCTTAAATTAGAAAGAAACCTAATCAATGTAAAATAGTATCACTAATAGAGTGCGAACAGTAAAAAGGTGGGGAGGGCTTTCACCAGTTCCCTCCATATATTGAGTTAATCATATGGTTAAATACACTTCGTTCGAGACTTCGAATAGTTGCCTGAGTTTAATTAGAGCATTAGCCAACTCTACTGTAAAATAGGGAGAGTCAATCACGCAAGTTAATTGGCTGGGAGCCTTGACAGAAAACAGTTAGATCGTCGCCAGTGCATTCAACCGGTACAAAAACTCTTGATAAAGAGCGGGGTTATAAGAAAAAGTAGGACAATTTTCTAGTATTATGTCATATATAGGTAAACTATAGTAAAAAAAGGGGTGAATAATCTTATTAATTTGGATATCATTAAGATATATATTCTAAAATTGAGTATAATTTTATAGTAGTTACGGTCATTTTTAATTGCAATTAGAACATATAAAAGCATCCATTGTTAAGAAGTAGCTGACCTTCGTCAGGGAAGCACTTTTTGCTAAAAACTTTGACAATATATTAATCGATAAAAATATGACCCCTATAAAGGATCTAGAATTATCCAAAGGTGATATATCTTATAACCAAATAAATGCATTGGCTATGCAGATTTGGAAGAACTTAACACCTCATGGATGACAGCATCTATCACTACAGACTGTTACATTGCGTCTGTTTCGTATATCTCTTGCCGCACAATGGACTATTTTAAATGAGTCCGTTTTGCGCCTTTTGAGAAGGTAGCCAACAGTTTCAGTTTGTCAACTAAAATCATTTCTAGAGTTTTTTGGTCGAATCTCAGTTCCAACAGGTTGCATCACGATAACAAATGATGGTCGTACTTTATAGGTGCACTTTCCGTGACCACCCCAACGCAACTGCATCTGGAATGAAAAGTTTTCAACACTTGATATGACAGATCTTCGCAGCGCTTCCTCGGTTGTAATGATTGAACATAGATGGTATAGTTGCACTCCGTTGAACTCGATTCACCAATCAAATCAAATAATGGCGGCGATAAATATAGGATCTATTTTCAAACTACATTATGTAGCTTCCCAGGACTTAAATTATATCACTTAATAAAAAAGGGTCATATCTAGAGTGATATAATTTGACGATGAGCTTGTTTGATAATAATTGTTTTCTGAATTGAAAAATATTTTCAATAAAATAAAAAGAGTTAACAAAAAAATTGAAGAACCATCTTCATTTTAGTGTTGATATCAATTAACTTTTACAGTCCATTTTATCATATACGATAAGGTGTGCACGGCGAAACATCCATTTTCTAATTATTATTTTTAATTATAATTATTTTAATTTTCGGACCTTCATTTTCTAAATTAGCGATATGCATATTTATTTATGGATAATTCTTTGTACTAATTCTATACTTCACACTATGATATAATTAACAAAAATAATAATTATTAACTATTTAATAAGAATTAAAAATGTAACAGAACTAATAATACAGTATTATAATATATCCATACTATAAATGGATTACATTATGTATAATAAGTTAACAAATATTCATGACTCGAATCAGAAAGTATGTAGCATAATGTTCACACTAGAATAAAAAACATTTCAATCCTCGCTGACGCGTAGGTTTCATTCTAAATGCAAAAGGCTACGCTACTTTCTCATTTTGTTTTCCTATTAGTTAGCTTCAATCTCAGTTTAATCATATTTAAATTACATCATTTTATCTTGAATTTACTCCTTTTTTAATTGAAAATATGAAAATAACCTGTTAGTCAGCGGCTGTTGAACAAGTGCAAAGCATAAATAATAGTCAAAAACTATAACCGTAATATTTTACTCTATAGCTATGGTTATAGCTCTTTTTCAGGGGAATATGGATGAACAGATACTTAGTACGAGATAGTACAGCCATACCAACGACTTAGTCCAGTTCTACAAACGTGTGGCGGCAATATGAAAATGGTCATGATTTATTTTATGTTTTAATCATTTTTATGCGTTAATCAGTTAGAACTATAAATATTTTATCATTTGTTTTTACGCTTTAATATAATACTATAGGTGATGTTGATAAATTGGCCAGCGAATAATTTTCAGCGGCATGTCAGTGATAATTGCAGAAACGTTATCGCTAGCTCAACTCATAAGTGCACATACATATAGACAGGGTCAGGGTGCAATAACTTTTGTATCGTTAAATCAAATTTAATCGACCTTTCGTAGACATTCTTATTGATTCGTATGTTTTTATTTATAAGTACCCAGATATTATTTACAAAATTTAATTGCGTCAGTACCAACTCATGAATTTATGTAAATAAAAATAAGTAAGCATACATACGTTACCTTTTTAAACATGCAATACTAAATATATATATATAGGTATATTATTTATATAAATCAAAAAGTTGTTACTATTCAACTACATTTCGATAATGATAGTATTAATATAAATTACAGCAAAATTCCATAAATTGTACCATTTCCAGATCAAAACTAAGACTCGAAAATTGACTCCATGTTTCCCAGATATAATGACTGATACCATAAACAATGTTAAACATGATGTTAGTATTGTAGTGTTATATAATATAATATACTAATATATAATCATACTAATCATGATAAATCATTTATTGCTCTGAAACATTACAATATAATATTTGTAACTGAAATATTTTTTATCTATATTTTACTTTGTAGACAATTATGTATAACTTAAATACTTAAACTCAACAAATAAGATATATATGAATTATAATTTAAAAAATTATAGGTTAAATTGACAGTTTTAAAATACAAGAGATAAATTGATCAATTAATTTAAATTCCCCATTCTACATGATTAACCAATTTTATTATTTAATTATAAATAATGTCAAATAAAAAGCACAAAAACTTATTTTCAAATTATAATAATGGTTAATTTATAACAACGCAATTTATTTCAATCTATTTTATAAACTTAAAAACCCCTAATATTGTACCTCGTGCATTCTTGATCTGACAGGGTGATGAGCCGAGCTGGGAATATTGGTCAGGGGTGAGGATGGCTGAGTGTTTCTTCGTTGATTCACTTTAATAGCCTCGAAAATTCGCTGCAAAGTCACATTGGGTGGCAGGTCAGACACCAAAATGTGGAACACTTTTCGACACTCCGGACAGCGAAGTTCGCCGGTCTTGTAGATGAGTGTTTCAAGACATCGATAGTGAAAGGTGTGTTGGCAAGGCAAAACTCGGTGAGAGGATTCATTGAGCGGTACGAGACATATCGAGCAGTCGGGAATCGGCACTACCACCCGTTGGTCTGTCTGATTAGTGAAATTTGTTTGGTTCATTACGACGTCATGGCACCTAGTATCTTTGTTATATGCTCACCAGATAAGGAGAGCTGTAGTTGATTTAAAGAAAAGAAGAAAAAAAATTACACAATGGTTTCCCATTAAATTTTGTATATAATTTATTTATACTGTAGCATGTACTATATTATTGAAAGAAATTAATCAAAAATATTATGAATTAATTCAAAAAAATATTTATATAATTTTTTTAAAAACAATGCTTTTATTAGAAAGATAATACAAAATTAAATTAATTAAATAATTTTTAATTAGACAATTTACAAATGTTTTAGATATATAAATGGTAAACTAGTACATAATAATACTGTTGTTTAGCAGAAACCTAAGTTATGTGAAGTACAGATTAGAATAATGATCAACATTAAATGAATTGATTGTTTATAAAAAGAAAAAATGTATAATAGAAAAACTGGTGTTCATAGTTACACTATCAAGAAAATGTATAAATGAAAACTTCGGATAAAAACTTTCAAGTAGTTTGTACTTTTTTATTAATTTCAATAGCTATGCTGTTGAGATACAAACATAAACTTTTTGTAATAATAGGTTTGACATGAATTATACTCAAACTATATGAGATGTCAATTAGTCAAAACTAAATACATAGAAATCAAGAAATTACTAATATATATAACAAAGGTAATAATTCATATAAAATGGTTATGAAACCAACAATATATAAATGGACCATGCCACGGGTAGTATCATTTACTATATTTAATAAAGAAAACAGTATTTGATCACAATAAAATATAAAAACAGAGTACATATTTGCCAAATATTTATAATATCTATTTTTCAACAGTAGCAAGAAATTTTCATAGTTATGTATAGAAAAATGAATGGTTGATATATTTTTATCTGGTACACTAATAATCTTAATTCTATTAAAGACTTAGTTACAGTTATTCAGGTTCTACTAGTAATTAAATAATGTTCCTGTCATCAAAATAGACATCTCAATAGAGCTGAAAATTGATTTTATGAGATAATATATTTATATCTTACTATCTACTCTAATTTTACTAGACATACTGTTCAAACATTGTAAACATTTAAAAAAATTAAGAAATAATTTAGAAAGTATCTATTAATTAAATGTATATTGAACCTTCAAATAAATGTTAACAATGAAGCAATAAGCTTTACATCGATGTATAATTTAATTTTAACAATTATATCCAACATGAATTTAACCAATTCATGAAACTGAAATATTTGACCTCTGTTTTATGAGAATCTTCTAAATAAAGTTATCTAAATAAACAGAATAAAAAATAATATTTTTTAATAATCCAATGGAAATTCCATCCTGAATAATTTAGTTTGAAAACCACTTTGCTATTAATTCTAAAAGAAAATGGAATCGAAATTAAGGAAAAGACAGTAGCATTTAAGAGAATATAAATATATTCTACAAAATTGTTTCTAAATATATACCTAGATATATTATAAGATATACAATATAAGATATACAAATACATATCATACTAGTTTTTGCAAACAAGTTTGTTTCACCTACCTACTAAACAACCAGACAGGTGCCCTTTAATATTTACCCAACTATACACAAAGCTATCCTAACAAAAATAAATGCACAATATCGAACTGAGTAAGGCTGCATAGTATCCAGCTAGTATATAATAAAAATCACTTAATTTTAAATCTAGTAAATCATAATATTTAAATGTAGACAATTATTAAAATACATATTTAAATCAAAAGTATTTAAACTATAAATAAATATTTATTAGTATACTGTTTTGTTGACCACATAAAAAATGTAATAATATTTAATTGAAATTAAACTAATGCCTGGAAATTAAAGTACAAAAATATATATGTTGCATTAATTTAATCAAAAGTTAGTTGAATGTATATATAAAAATATTAAAAAATTATATTTTTAATCAGTTTTAAAAAATGGGGGGGGGGGTTAAAAATACTTATTTCAATTAAATTAATGAAAAGCTAATACAGGGGAAATGGGTCCAATTTTTAAAAATATTATTAAGATATGTCATATACAAACTTTATCTTAATCAAATGCAGAATATGAGAACAATCACACACTTGTGAACATGAATGGTAATTTTATTTTTAAAAATATCCTGTGAGAGTGCAGTGAGCTCAAAAATTCAAAAAATTAAGAGGAAACATTAACATGGTTCCCACACACTTTTCAGAGTAAAGCTCCTTGAACTTTTCCAGATTTTCCCTAACCACATTCCTAAAACTTCAAGATAATTCTAAATTCAAGAAATTTTAACCTCTAAAATGTTTTGAAAGTTTACTATCTACATAAACAAAGAATGTGTGCATATAAATAAATCTTGAATTATTAAAAAATTTGAAGAAAAAAATATTGTATTAATTTTATTTTTTGATACAAAAATTAAATTAATAAAGGATTCTTTTTGTTGATAGAGTGACACAAAATTCCCTGATTTTTTAATTTTTTTTACAGTTATAACAAAATTCCCTGACTTTTCCAGGTTCTCCCTGATCATTTTATTATACCCTGACTTTTCCAGGTTTTCCAGAAGCATGGGAACCATAATTAATATTGAAATAATATTGAAAAAACTCAGGAATTTAGTATTATGAAAAATAATATGTAAAAACACTGCATTACAAAAAATGCAGATTGCATCAGTCAGTACTGCCTCATTATTCAGTTATGCCATTACTATAATACATATATAGAATTATTTATAATAAAAATTAATTAAATTCCCTGACCAAGGCTCTGTATCTGGAGGGGTATGACCCTTGGAGACCTATTGCTGGAGACTATGATCCTAGACCTCCTTTCTGTATATATATAGTAAAATATAAGAGTATATTCTAATATAATAATAAAATCAGATAATATCATTATGGAAACATAACCCTCCATTTTTTTAATAAAAATAGTTAAATGATTTTTTTTAATAAAAATAGTTAAATAAACTGTAAATATATATATATATAATTTATAAGTTATAATTAAATATTTACTTTTAAGTTATATTGTTAAATCTGTTGGCAACCAAATGTGGATTCCAACCAATCAGGAATTGGTCACACCAAACAGGAATTCATGTTTGGTCAGACAAATCTTAGGTTGGTTGACCAAATGTAAAATCTCAAAAGCACAATAAGAAATAAATGTTATTTATTAAATTTTATAATCTATTCCTGTTTGGTTTGACCAAATAATATGAGGTTTTGTCAATAACAAAATGAATTCTAGCATAATAATATTAAAGAATGATATATTCCTTTTTTGTCTGACCAAACAGCCAGCTTTTATATTCATATTTTAATATAGGAAGTGAATAAATTGTTGATTTCTAAGTTGTATGAATTATTTTATTATGAAATACATTCAATATAATTTCTTTCTTAGTGTTTAGAATGTAGTTAAAGAGCAATTTTTAGATTTCATATTTGGTTGACCAATCCAAGATTTGTCTGACCAAATGTGAATTCCTGTTTTGTCCAACCAATTTCAGCTTTGTTAAAATTCATATTTGGATGTCAATATATACTATATAAAATAATAATTAAATATAATTATTATAGATATACTAGTTACATTAAAATTTAAAATCAGTACTTGTAAATTAATTTTTTTATCATAAATATTTTTTCTTAAATATAAATATTTATAATTTATATTTATTAATGTATTACACTATTAAAAAAGAGTATAAAAAAGTTAGAAGTTAAATATGACTTCATTTTAATTTTAGTATTTAACCCTTTTAATTAAAAAGTTTTGTGTAACCTTTTTAGTCAATGGCTATATAGCCTATATTACCCATATTTAACCTATATACATATATACCCATATGATTTATTTATACGTAATTTATAATTTGCGAGAATCTCAGCATTTAAACAAAATCGGCACCTAACGATTTTGTTTAAATGCCGAGAATTTGACTCTCAACCATATGTGACATGTATATGTCTGGAACGAAACATTTATTGCATGAAATAGATATTTTTGCATAATTATGATTTTTAATTATGATTTCCGTGATTTTTACGCAACAATTGTTTACATAAATT
>JAUZND010002569.1:0-12784 GCA_034780555.1 Coelogynopora nodosa
TAAATATGTGTACATATGTGTACATATATGTTGTTAAATGGGTGAATTTCGTTTTGATCCCTGTCGGCTGCCATATACAATAAGTATATTTAAAAAAGTGACCTTTATAAAATGTTAGTGTTTGAAAAATAGCTATTTTGAGAATAGCCAATGGAAAAAACATTTTGGTTATCTAAAAAATAATAACCTTTCATTATTACTAAATAGTAGTAGGCTATAGCTAACATTTAAGTGCCAAAAAAGTATTTTTTCTTATAAAATTGGGTTACCTCTCTATATTAAATCTGAAATCTGATTTGTATAGATTTTCGGTTGGATATAAGTTTGATGTAATTGAATATTTTATTAAATAAGCGAAGCGTAATAATCATGCATGTTATGTCTGCACATAATTGTCATATTCTTTTTTTTCGAATTTTATGGCATAACTCAATTGCTTCTGATATAGGTGTCAACAACATAAATATCGATATTAAACAATGTTTAAAATAAATAATATTTAATTATAACAAGACTGATGTCAGCTAGATCTGGTATATTTGAAAAATTTGGCATATTAGACAATTTTTAAATAATTTCTATTTCCCTCTGCTAATATTTGCTACTGCTCTGGTTTATACATTATTTTAATAAAATTACTTTTAAAGTAATGCAAAAAATGATAAATTCGTTACTATTTAATACAATGTTTAATGAGGCACACATCTTCTAAATACATCTAATTATAATCAATAAAAAATAAGTTTTATGATCTTCTATAAGATTATATGATAACTTTAAATATTGTAAGAAATACATTTTTTAAATCTTTTTTTTCTATTAAACTCTAAGAATAATATGTATATTAATTACAATAATCTTTCTATAATAAAAATGATAATCAATTATTCTAAGATTTTTTCATTTGTTCATTTTTAGGACCTGAAAGATAAATAAGTAAATTTCTTTAAATCGGCAAATTTAAGTTTTTAATAATAATTATAGAAGTATTTATTTCAATAAGCTATTCATGAAAAAAATGATGTTTTAACTGTTTTAAAGGATTTTTTTTAGTAATATAAAGTAGACTACTTTAAATTTTAAAGTTATACTATATATATATACAATATATATATCTACAAATACTATACCTCAGGCAGCGCTACTTTGAATATAATATTATTATGGTTTTACAATTTAGACAGTAGTTAAAGTAGACTTTTTCAAATTAAATAATTATTCTATAAATAGTTTCCCTCCCCCCCCCCCCATCGGCTTGAGACAAAAATAAATATATCAGTTTTGTCAATTTATGTTTACATATTTTAATCCTAAATCATAAATGTATCTTAAAATACAATATACTCGTATAATACATGCATTACAGAATAACATGTTATATAGCTTTTTCTTTACACAGGTTTATTTTGAAAATGTCGGTATAACAAAAAAATTAATTTTGTTGTGTACTGATTTCCAAATTTTTGTTAACTGCATTAGGTAAAAATTCCTGATTTAGAAAATCAAATAATTCATAGATGAATATTTTATCATGCCTTTAGATTCCTTCTAAGCTATAAATCACAAACACATTTTCAGCGTTACACGACTCGCCATAGACAGCGGGAGATTGTTCTGAACCACCCCCTTAACAAAAACCTGTATCCACCCCTGATAATAATTTTTAAAAATTATATTTAATATAATCAAAACATTAAAAAAAAATTAAGATCGAATATATTATATATTTTGTACTACACAAGCCTTAAATCACCAGCACCAAATTAATATATTTATTTGTAGCCTATAGTTATACTGTATTATAGGCAGTGCTGTCAACTAGTGTACTTGTTCTTAGGTAAGAAATAACTTTTGATATTAAAAGAAGCGAAGCGACCAAATCTGTTCCGTCGCATCAAACCCAAACTTGAATGAAACTGATTTTGAAACAACTGCTGTAATGCGATTCAATTGTTTTCAATAAAAATTTAAAAAATTATTATGTTTATTATGTTTATTGTTATTTTTTTTTTAATTCACATACTTAATATACGGTGGAAGTTAGCTAACAGTTTGCTAACTTACAATACATATTTCGAAAAATGTATAGTGTAAAACTCTAGGGGGCAGTTATACTCCCTAAATATATTGTATATACAGTAATATAATATCATATCAACAATACAATTAGTTTAATATTCAGCAATAGTGGAATTAATGATTGTTTAAAAATTAAATTTACAAGTATAAACAAATAGTGGAGCCTATACTACACTTTTAAGAAATATATAATAAAAATATAGCTTTATATTTCGCTGCATGAAGTAGCTAGCTAAATAACATAAATAGCTTAAGTAATTTGTGAATTTGTTGCATTTTACTCGAAACTGATTTTATCTACGATCTGCAAAAAAATAGTTAAAAAGTAATTCTCTGTATCTAAATATGGTTATATTTATGTTTAATTGATGCATATAATGGTTTTTAATAATCATGACATAAGGTGGCTTTCGACCTCGGTTGACAAAAACCTGCCTTCCATCACACCAACAAAATGACTATGGTTAATTGTCTTCTCATGATTTTGAAAAGATGGTATTTTTTGATAAATTTACGGAACGCAACAAAAACCGCAACCGTACTGTTATTTTACATTAAAACTAAAATATAAACATAGAATAAAAAGTAAAAAACAGAATCAGAAGTAATAGCTTTCATTGGTTGTGTCAAAACCAAATAGAATGTCACAAATTAACTGGTCAGAAGAGATATCTAGGGTAAAATTATAATAATGTTCATTAATGCCAATGTCAACCCATCTATGTTTTCTACATGCTTCTTTCGTACGAACAGAGAAGCTACCCAACTTGTGAGAAATATACTCATAATATGTGGCAAATAGTTTCTTATGTGCCACATTTCACAAGTTGAGACAAAACATCCTGAACAGCGTCTTACAAATCTTGTTTTATCTTTTAAACGATGTATGTCGTTTGGAAATATTAAACTAGATAATGTTTCAAGAGCTTATTGGTAATATCTTCATTGATAAAGCAATGTTTTGATTTGGTAAAGTATGAATCAAAATAGCTTATCCTATTTCCTTCTGGAGTCTTTTTGAAATTTGCATCTTCGTTATGTTTGTGGAAGGTATAAATATATTTATGCGGAAATATACATCTACTTTCTCTTCTTATCGCACATCAACACATCGACCACAAGTTCTAGGTGGCTTCTTTGGAACAATTGGCGGATCCAATTCCAAAATACCAAAATTCTACAGAACATTAAAAAAAATCGAAATGACAAAGACAAAACTAAACTATAGAAATTACAAACGAAATTTGTGTTCAGAAGCGATGTGATATCCATTTTGTAAATTTGACAAATAATTTTTTTTTTTTAATTCTGACAAATTTACAAAAAAACATGTAATTGCGCCTCAAAAATAACACTATACATTCAAAAATGTGTAGCTTATCAAATAGATTTTTTAAATACCTGCACTCAATCGCAAGAAACGTATTGAAATTGAACATAAATTATAAAATTACAATAACATAGGATGTATAATAATGCATCATTCTTATTGTTTAAATTTATATTAAATTCACAAAATATTGCCGGAAAGTATTCAGCCAAATGTAAATAATTTTTTTTAATTTAAATGAAACATTTTTTCATTGATTAAACTTATATTTCTGCAAGATTTCATTAACATAAAATTTATATAATATAAAATATTATATAAGTATAAATGTCATTTAGAAAGAACATTTTAATTTAAAACTAATACTTGGTCATCCAGGCATTAGCAGCCTTTACCAACTGTTTTTGTAGTAATCTCAGATGATAGTCGAAGACAATTACAATTTAGAAATTCAATCATTGACGAAGGATTGTCCCTTGATACGGCTTCCTTCAATTGATTCCACATATTCTCAATCAGGTTGAGATTGGACGAATTTCCAGTTCACGACATCTCAGCAATTTCTTCCTTTTGGGCCAGGCTGATACATTTTGGCTTTGTGACAAGAAGCAGAGTCATGGAGAAAATGAATGGATTTATGGATCTTCACATATGCATTTTGAGTTTTTATTTAGGTAGCTGTAGATCAGTTTCCCTTTCATTGTTGTTTTAAAAGTAAGAAAGAGAAGCTTATACCCCACAACATAACCTTTGATGGATGCTTCATTGTAGCCGCGCTGTGTACCACGGATTAAATCTTTCCACGTCAGGTCTTCTGACATTCTGATTATTCGCTGCTAAAACTGTTCAAAAGTAGATGATCCACAAACGGGAGCCGCTTTTGTATTCTTTTACTCAATAAGGGCTTCTTTGCTGGACGACAGACATTGAGGCAAAACTCTTTTACCAAAATGTGTGTTAATCTGAAAGATTCCCAAGAAAATATTTAAATTTCGTAGATCGACCTCGCTGAATCAATGATCTGGTAAAGTTGTCCGTGTTCGAGAAATCCTCTAGATTATTCGTTTTACCCTTGGTGTGGTTTTTGGAGGTGTTCCAGACTTTTTGAGGTCCTTGTGAGTTAAATATTTACTCCATTTTTTTACAGTTAGCTATAAAAGACGGATGAATTCTCTATTCTAATTCGACTGGCTATTTGTTAGTGGGTGTACTTTTCTTCATGTCAAATTATTATTTATACAAGCTTTGATTGTGATTTAAGTAACATTGACCCATTAGTTTTACAATTTTCTCTTAATACATAATTGTTTATGCTGAAACAATATTGTATTGCTTATTGTTAAATTTTAAATTACGTTTTTTATTTTATTATTAACCCAATGTCAATTATAGTTAAATATTGATTCTGAACATTTTAAACTATGGCCGAATACTTACCGGTGAGATTGCAAAACATTAACTTTTGTTGTATTAATTTTTTTTAAAGCTTATAAAAATACTGATAACCAAGTATACAAATGTAGCTATGATTCTAATTCCAAAAAATATTAACGCTTTCTTAATTTAGTAAACTAGAATAAGAAACAAAATGTTCAACAACATTTATTGCAATTAAAAACTGTAAAACAAGAACTACTTGTATATGTGTAGGCTACCAATATAACATCTAATATAAGATTACTGATTCAAATATTGATAATAAAATTTTGAAAACCAAAAAACTTTCATCTTTATAATGCATGTATTTAAAAATGAAATATAAAAGTCAATCTACAAGGATAGTTTAAGGAGTCGTGTATTTAGCATGCTAAAATATTATTTATAAATATTTAACGTAATAAGGTTATTATATGCAAATGAGTTTTCTTTAATAAATTCTTTTTAATGAATTGTGGATTTATAATTATAGGCCCGGCAGTATCAGGCAATGCTGCATCTACATACGTAACAGTGACAAATTTGTTCAAAGTACTGGCTCTAATATCTCATAATTTTGTTGTGAAACCAAAAACAAATTTAAAAAAGTATTTAAATTGCGCTCATAGATATAAGATGTATAGCATAGCATGGTATTGGATATTAACTGTGTTTAAAATGATGTAATAAAATACATATATTTATGTATTTATATATAAAATAAATTTGTTTTAAATGAATTACTGCTTATAATTTTACCGCTACTCAATTAACTTCTGTTTTATAGCTGTTATGTGTAGGTGTCGGATGTTACAGCAACTTTTTGTCGAAATTAATTTCAATAAGAGGTATTTTTTGTGATTTTAAAATATATTTGTGACATTTATAATAACAAAGATTTGTGTACTTCTAATTGGTTTGATTTGGCTAAATAAATATTAAAATATAGTAGTACATTTGAATTGTTTTTATTTTTATAGTTTTACTATAAAATTTAAATGAGGCAATTTACTTATTTTTTATAGATAAGGCAGTATAAACAATCTTTCATTTGAAGTACTAGTCTCAAAAAGTTTGATTAGTTTAATTGTTCAGGTTGACTTTTTAAATCATATGATAATAGCATAAATTATATTAAATTAATTAACTAATATTTTCCTTTAATCTACATAAATTTGTGATAAATATTTAGATGAAAATTGGATATTAGTATATATTGTAGACACGTTTGTTGTGTATAGAATGCAAAAATAGTTTATATACGGAACCGTAGCAATGATTTTAGAGCAGGGCAGGCCCAAGTTTAGATAGGCACCATTAACCCCAATATACCTATATATATTTTTTTTTCTATAAAGGTGCAAGGTGTTTAAGGAACTAAGGTATTTAAGGAACCCAAGCCTGCCTGGCCTACCTGGTTGCTACGTGCCTGATATACCAAAACTTTCAAAAATCAAAGCTAAAAAAAATTCTGCCTAGTATTAGAATTACATTTTTAATCATCCTATTCGTATTCCTGCAAATAGGCCATTTGCAGGATGATATTATTGCTTCATTATAACTTATTTGACCTATGCCATAGGCTATGGCTATATCAATATGATCAGTGTTATAATAATAAACACTTTACATGCTTTTAGTTTTAGTTCTTTTTATCATAAAATTCAAACTTGAATTATATTTATGGAATCATTAATTATTTATGAATAAAATTGTAACATTTAATTATTATATAATTTATCAAATGTTTTAAAATAATTGTATGTAGCATATAGAAATTAGTTATTACATGTAGTTTATTTATAGCAAATATTAATAATATATTTTTATAATAATTATAAAATTAAACGTAAAAAATATATTATTAATATTAGTATATTATAACTATTTCAGTTGTACTTATATCATAATACTTTTTTTTAATATTTAGAACATTGCTAACTGCTCCCTTTTGAGGTAGGCCAATAAATAAAAAAGATAGGTTACATTATTTTAAAGAAGGTACCTTAAATTTATTTTTGATATTAGGGGCCTATAGTTTAAGTTGTTGGCAACCAGTTAAGGACCTAATATTAATAAAATTTAGGGCTGGGCTAACCAGTTAGAGACCTTTCAAAGCTCCGGACTTAACTTATAAATATAGTATGGTTATTCTTTGGTTAAATTATATTTCAGCATATTTCTTTAATTAAATCATCCACCACATTCATTAATAACACAATCAATAGAATAGTGAATAAATATCACAAAAAAACATCACCATGATAAAATAAATAAAAATAAAGTGGTGGTTAGCAATCTGGCATCCAGAAAATATAATACCCTGATAAATATAATAATAAATAAAAAATATTTAACATGAATGAAACAATGATAAATATAATAATATAAATAAATAATTATTTTAAAAATATTATTATTACATGAATAAATCCATGATAAATATAAAAATACTATTTGTCACATATAACTTATATATATATATATGTAAGAATAAATTTTAAAAATAGTTTGTATTATATACTAATTGTAAAAGTTGTCAGTCTTCTAACATTAGAGTTATTAATCCAGTTGCCAGATTGTTAACACATACCAAATAAAAGTGTTCCTGAAATTTGTCCATCTAGAGGAACAACTTATTTTTCCATTTAATAAAAATATTAATACAAATTAACAGATGTTTGTATTAAAATTTAAAAAATTAGTTATTAATTTATATAGAATTATATATGAGCTATTTATGGGAGGGACAAATAATTAAAATAAATTCATCCCTCTATTTAGATGATCATTGATATCTTGGTAATGTTTTGATGTGTAATCAGTTGATATATATGAAAAGTTCAAAGTAGACTGATTAGTTATAGACTTATTCAAATTATGTGTAAATATTGTTTCTCAAATGGTCAACTAAGTCCTGAACTTTGAGAGGTCCCGAACTGTTGTTCTAGTTGACAACCAGTTAGGGACCTTTCAAAATTTGGGACTTCACTGATATAGAAAATATACCACAATTAAATATTGATTTAAAGCAGACATCACTTAGATACATTTAAACAGCATGTTATAAAAAACTACATGCAATATATACAAATAAGTCTCCAACTGGTCAGCCCAGTTAGGGACCTAGTAATAATGTGCAATGAAAAGTTCCAAGTAGACCAATCATTTGGGGACTGGTTGATAATTTTCAAATGTCCTTATAACTTATATGAAAAAAAGTCTCCAACTGTGCCATGTTTATTGTTGGTTCATTTGATTGTGTTTAATAAACTTGAATAGCTGTTATTTAAACATTTAATACATTGCTTCTAAAATAGTAATTAAAATAGTAAATTTTTATTGATTTCATGAGTTTAATTTTGAATGTTTATTTTGCCCCAAACATTCATTTTTTAGGATGGGGATTAAGCAACTTAAATATATTGTAAGATACATGTATGTTGCCTGCATGTAATTCATATTATATTAAAATGTATATATGAACACAATATTTCACAATAGCCTTATAATTTTTTCGATTATTGTCAGTTGTTTATTATAAATAATTTATGTTATGATAACCTTAATGAACAAAGATTATTGTCTATGATAAACCACCAACTGGCAAATTCTTATGGTTATAATAATAAATCTATATAATTAGCATGATTGAAAACATGATTATTCATGGTTATATATGTTGTTACTTTCTGTAATAGTGTTTGTCCCTAACCAGTTGTCAACTAGATCAACCAGTTAGGGACTTCTCGAAGTTAGGGACTTAGTCGACCTGTTAAAAATTAGTAGTTGCCCAAAACTTTAATAAGTTGGTCTGCTTGGAACTTTTATTGCACATTTTTACTAGGTTCCTAACTGGGCCAAACAGTTAGGGACTCTTTCATATATATCTCATATACTGATATTTTTTATAACATACAGTCTAAAAATATCTAAACAATGTCTGCTTTAAATAATTTTTATTTAAATGTGGGTACTATTTCCATAATAGTGAAGTCCAGAACTTTGAAAGGTCCTAACTGGTTGCTATCTAGATAGACCAGTTAGGGACCTCTTGAAGTTCGTGACTTAGTCAACCATTTGAAAAAACCAATATGTCTGCTTTAAATTGATGTTATTTAAATGTGGTTACTTTAGGAATGTGGCAGATGATTTAATTAAAGAAATATGCTAAAAATGTAACATAACTGAATAATAACCATAGTAAGTGAAGTACCAAACTTTGAAAGGTCCCTAACTGGTCGCCAACTAGATCGACTAGTTACTGTTAGGGACCTCTCAAAGTTTGGGGACTTTTTGAGGTCCCTCATGGGACCTTGAAAAAGTACCTATCTGTTTGGCCCAGTCCCAAACTTTATTAGGTCCCTAACTGGTTGCCAACATAGTTATTATGTTTTTATAAAGTAGTTTATGTATTATACTAATTAAAATTAATTTGTTTATCTAAAATATCATGAAGTATGTTGTTTTATGTTAATAATTTAATTAACCTATACTTTATAGAATTTATTTATATAAAATCAGTTATTTAATAAATATATGTTATCCCAAATTTGTCAATAATAGGTTAATACTTATGAATACTTGCAATCATAATAACATTTAACTCTGACTTGTAATTATGCACAATACATTGTATAAAATCATGTTTTATTACCTCTATATGTCCATGAAAGTGCAAAACGTTCAACTTTGAAGATGTGTATTTTAATTTTGGTAAGCCTAAATTACTGGAAACCCTCCCATGCCCCTGGTAATTAAGATCTTTAGTAACTATTTTTAAATTACTTATCATCTAGGTGAAAGTTTTTTCCTTGTGAAAGATTGACCTCCTTGTTGATGAGTAGAAACTGTTTGGAGTGGAAGTGTTACTGAAATATTGCAAACTGCAAAAGAAAGTGGTTGAGGTATTTGAAGAGGAACCAGTGACAATGATGATAAACATTACAAAGCAAATGGGGCCCAGTTGATTTATTATGTGGATGATTTATGGGAAAAAGTGTTCACCATTAAAACACTGGCAGGATATAAATTCCCCAATATGTTACTGTTCATTAAAATCACTCATGTAGAAAGAGCATTTAGTAATAATGAGTTTATCTTGGATGACAAATAGACATGAATGAGTGATGAGACACTTAATGGCTACAAGGCCATATCCTCATTTATGACATAATTTCTGTCTTAATGTGTCTTTGGTGCATAAAATAAATGCATTTGTCAAATTGCAAAAAAAAGCAGCAGAATTACCTGCCAATGTTGCTGCTGGTGGACTGGAAATACAGCCAGACCCACATACTGAAATGATAAAACAAACAAAAAGATTCTGAATGCACAATGTTTGCAAAAGGAAGAAATGGAAATTCTATGGTCTCCTATGGATGACAAGGATTTCAACAAAGTCTCTGCCCACAAACAAATACCCCTTTAGAACAAAGTGCAACTCTTGTAGTAAGGTGTAAGGTGAAACCATGAAGCCCGGAAACAGGTGCAGCAGAAGGCAAAAAATGAATTGAAATAGTCGTTTGCTTTGAAGTAAATTGTTTCTAATTTTATACTAGTTGTAACATATTTCCAAGCATGTTAAATATTCTATTTTGTTTTTTATAACTTACACTTTGACTTGGTTTATTTCCCATCATGTTTAGCTAGCTATGCTACTGGTAGAACTGATTTCGTAAATTACCCAGATAATGTCCTAACAAATTTCGGCCACTAACCCCTTGTCTGGTGGTTAGCTCCTGAACCCCACTAGGGCTATGCCCCCAGACCCCCTAATGTTGAGTGCTTCACACACTCCATTACTGTATTTTGATAATGTTCCTCCAATTTATCACTTCACTTTTTCACCCCTGAATAATACATTAAATGTATCCATTGTATGGAAAACACATTATATTTGAGTAAAAATTTAACATATTATTAATGCTTTTTATTTTAGCTCTTAGTTTTTTTAATCTAGGCATAAATTCAGCATGTTTTACAGTTATATAATTAAAGACAGATTGTCTCATTATACTGCACATTCTTTATTTGACTTTACATTTTAGCAGCAGGGTAAAGGTTTTGGGAAAATTTATTATCAAAATATATCAAATCATGAACCTTGTATATAATTTTTTCAACTCTTCATCATTTTTTCAAGAAAATGGAAGGATAGCTTGATGGTAACAACTGTATATGTTAGCTTGTGTTGATCATCTGATCTTCTCTACTTGTGTTGATCATCTGATCTTCTCTACTTGTGTTGATCATCTGATCTTCTCACATTATTCCTACCTAGACTGGTCTACACTTGTGTTGATCATCTGATCTTCTCACATTATTCCTACCTACACTGGTCTACACTTCTTCACAGTATTTTTCCATTAATATTCCACTTATCATTTTCTTTTTCTATTGAGTAGGGTTTCTGATGGATGATAACCTTTCATACATATATAATTGACAATGATGTACTTCATCTGAGTTCTCATTAAATACCAGACTTACCCATTAAAGTTAGTTGGGCAGTAGATATTCTTCTAATGATTTTTTTTAACTCTAAAATGACTTAATTGAAAGCTGTCCATGTTTTTAGGGATTTTCAAAATTGTGTTTATTTTATTTCTAAAATAGTGTAGGAGAAGTACGACTTTGCTTTTCCAAGCTAACGGGCTATTTGTTTGTAAATGGTTGTACTTTTATTTGCATAAATTCAAAGTGACTCATATATTTTTAGTATTATACATTTAGGTAAATCATTGTTAACATGGGACTATTTTTGGGCTAAATTTAGCTATACGCGAATTTATGTACTTCATTTAGTTTTAAATTGTCTTTGTAAACAACTACCACAACTTTTTTTATGTAAAATAAAAAATGTATGGCTTTATATCAACTTTACCCCTAGCCAAATACTTTCTGTCAATACCGTTTATAAATTATTTTCTGATACATAATTTCTGTTTGTATTTCCAATAACCATCATTATATCTACATTAATCTATGTTGATCAATGTTTAAAACGTATTTTGTAAAATTGCTCATGTAGTCCAAGCTTTGAAACTTTGCTTGTAGTCTTATTCATTACATAATGTGAGGTACTTACATCATGTTTTATTTTCTCATTTGCTAAATTATTGCCGTGTGCCAAGGAATTTTGACAACTAAGGGGGGGGTTACTAGCGCAGATTTTATTATTTTAACAAGAAATCATATTATTTGTACCTTTGGATGTATAAGAATTTGGCATTTTCCATTCAATTTAAAATTGTTACATTATTATATAAATATATGTTTTGTATTTAGACTGTACCAAAAATTGTCAGTTTACCAAAATAATGTATATTTGCATTTTGATGTAAATATGCAAAATGATGACAACTATTCACTATTAAATAATCAACAGGCCTCTGCTGAAAAAATTAGCTAATGTCTGCCATTTTTTTTTAAATTTGCGTGGACACCCTAAATAATTTTGTAATACTACACATAATGCATATCAGGGGTGCTAAAATCACTAGCTTGTGGCAAGTGGAAATTGGGTCATGTGAGTCATTTCTGAAAACCACTCACCCATCTGTCAAATTACTTTTTCGGTCAAGGTGGAATATCTCTGTTATAGCTGTCTGACAAGTCTAGAAATATCAGTAAATTTTCATTGCTTAAATTTAGATAATGATGTAACATTAGATTATTCTATCTATTTATAATTTTTATCATTTAGCATTTATTCACAATTAACTACTTAGTCCTTTATGCCTGTTCAGGATGATTCTGCTCCAGTTAAGAAATCCATTTATTATTGACAGAAACTTTACATAATGTTATGGTGATTATGTAATACTATAATTTATATACAGCTCAGGTCCAGCTATAATTTTAAAACCAATTAATAGAAGTACAGGGTTGTTCATAATTACCTAGTAAATATTATTAGCAAAATTTACCTAATGATTTATCTATTGCTCTATGGAT
>JAUZND010002570.1:0-12782 GCA_034780555.1 Coelogynopora nodosa
TTTATGTTTTTATTTTTAATTTTCTGTTCTTGTTTAATCTATAGTGACAGACAGTATGATTTCTCATATTATTATCTGCTACAGACCAAATCTAATCCAAAGTTAAAAAAAGCTATTATGAAGAATGCTGATTCTGATTTTATTCAAGCACTGTTGGACATCACTATCAACCTTCTGGATGGTAATTTACCAAACATTCCTAGTTCGTTTCATGGTCATTTCAATAAATGTAAGCATGTGATTCGTTGTAGTGTTTAGTGTGTCCATAAAAGGGGAGAAATAAAAATGTTTGATCTGCTCTCAGTCAAAAAGGAGGGTTCCTACCACTACTGCCACTTCTGGGGTCTATAATACATTGTGCTAAAAAAATTATTGCAGCGCTGTGTGCATATTCACGAATGATTTTTGTTACTGAAGAAGAATAATATAGTTTACATAAAACATCCAAACCTTTAACAACAATACAATCACACGTTGGATCAGATCAACAATATCTTCTTAAAGCAGATCAATTTATTAAAGAAACAAGAATGAAATGAGCAATAGAAATATCGAAGCAATGGAGAGTACTACATTAAGTGACTATATCAATCCGATTTCGTCCAGTTTTAAGAAGACATCAATTCCAAAGGCAATTTAATTTATTACATTTCTACATTGTATAAAGCCCGATAAGCCTCATTTCTCATGGTCACTAAATGGGGAGATTATT
Organism: Coelogynopora nodosa; assembly: GCA_034780555.1. Taxonomy (NCBI): domain Eukaryota; kingdom Metazoa; phylum Platyhelminthes; order Proseriata; family Coelogynoporidae; genus Coelogynopora; species Coelogynopora nodosa. Next base: position 713 of record JAUZND010002570.1, read on the forward strand.
GATGATGTACCTACATATTATCGCTAGTTCAAACTTATTTTATTTAGTTCGTTATTCTATCAATGACTCACGAGCAAATGTTTCTGTTCCTGATAGATAGAGCGAATTCAAGGTTATTTTGAAACGGATTAATGTTGTCAAGACAGCACTAAGTGCTAGCACATCAAAGGAACTCGGTATCGTCTTTAGAAAACGACGTCAAAGTGCTTCTCCTCCTCACTTCACCACAACTTCATCGGCAATCGAACAGTCCATGGAATAGTCACAGTTCTAGAGCTGTTACAAGGAAAGTCAATTAGAATAAGGGCTAAGGTAATTAAACGTTGTATATAGAAATTGGATTCACTTAAATTAACATATTGACTACTTCCTTTCAGATAATAATTAATAAGTTAATATTGTCTGTGAAATCTTATATACATAGAATTGCTAATATGATGGATAATGCATAATTTACTCTGTTATTATTTTTCACCAGAAACCGATGAAGTTACTGCTGTAAATCTCAAAGTATCAATTTATTGCACAAATGCCTGCTGCCAAACAATTTTTGTCTGCGAAAAACCGGAAACTACTAGAACGCCTTCATTACGACGCGAAGTAGATATGTAGGTTCTTCCGGAAGCGTCAAAGCACTAACCACTGCATCACATTTTCAAAACAGACCACCTAGTGAGGTAACTAAAGAAAATGAAACATATTTATGGATACAAATCTATAGAGGAAAACAGAACAAGAAAATGAAGTAACCTGCTTTTAAGTTTGGTGATCAAGTTAAAGTGTCTAAAGCAAAAGAAATATTTGATAAAGGATACCTTCCAAACTAGACAGAAGAATATTTTTTTATGAACTCAATCAATACCAAGTTTTCACCAGTTATATATGATCTACGTAATCATATAAAAGAAATTATACGAGGATTGTTTTATAAACAGGAACTTCAGTTGGTTATAAACAAAGACAATTTGTATCGAATCGAGAAGGTTATTTGCATACGTGGTCAAGGGACCGAACGAAAGCACTGGTCAAGTGGTTAGGTTATAAAGACCCAAAGTGGATACCTCATAAGAATATACTCGATGGAACGAAATGAAGACAGTTTTTATCTGATATTACCAAGTAATGTGGACAAGGATGGAACAGCGGCAAAATATCAAACTGATCTTAAGTGACTTGGCATCCAACTCGTTCAATTTTCGGTCTTTTAATGTCAATCATGAAAACGGGAAAACGGTTTACACCTGACTTTGGAAGCAACCTTTTCACTCGTGAATATGTGAATTTATTTACTAGTTTGGAGCAACTCAACGTGAATGACGACATCGGCATAGAACTAGCAGATTTTGTTGGTCACTTTTAGGGTTACATTTGACGCCTGATCTTCACATGACGGTACACGCGCAACTCTATCGTGAGGGCAATCTTCTGCTGGAACTGAAATTTGCAAATGGCCGCAAATGCTATAAACGTAATCGTAAAGGCTGTTCTTGATGGAAAGGTGGAAGTGACTCACTACCGAAACTTCATTTCAGACTTCAAGAATTGAGATGATTTGACGCAGCTTGTGTCTCGAGACTGTCTACACCAATATCTATTTAATGGTGTCTATGCTGTGCTATGCTATGCTGCTCTTCCCTATATTGGACGTTTCCTGCACGATCCAATACAATATTCTAAACTGCTTGGTTTTTTTGTGACCACAGGTACAAACAACTTATCTGATCAAAACAAAACATTTTAAAATCAAGTTAGTTAAATCAACCGTCCCGGACAGTACATCTGCTACTTCTTCTCAAAGGAAAACTGTAGTAGTGAGGTGTATAATGTTGTTGCAAGTTACTTGTTGTCTACCCTTCATTTTTGTACTTACTCTTAATATAAGAAAAGTTTATGAAATAATAAAAGTATTTTTATTAAGATGCACCAAAACCCATAGTTGGCATTTTTCCTCTTTTAAACTTTTAAAATGGTGGAATTGTTGGAACGTAACTAAACCATGTGTGGACGTCTGGTATAAATGTTGACATCATAAAAGTCTACATATTGTCAGGTGACATTTCTCTCAGTTGTGATTAACCGGCGAATATTCTGTTTACAACACGATGTGACGTCTGTTCCCTATTAAGTTTGTGATATACATGATTTAAATTTGATGTACTACTGTCTTTTATATAATAAACTAGCCAATTATATTCTATATAAAAATAAAACGTCGGTAATTGGTAAAGAATATTTTTATTCAAAACTTTTGTTAGATGTGGGACTTGAATCCACGAGGATATTGTCATCCAGTGGAGTTTTAAGTCCACTGCCCTAACCGCTCGGCCAACCTGGATTGTACTATCATGCGAAGAAAATTGAGCTATTATAATGAAATGTGTATGCCGACCTTGTTATATATTTGTTAATGTATTTATTTACCGTTAATTATTTTCAACCTTAACTCCATTTAAAATGTACACAGCTTTGTTTTATGTTGTAATATATTGTATATACGGACCAGGTATATTATGATTGAGGCTAACATCTTTTATAAAACAATGTATAACTAATTTAATTTTATTAATAATATAATACTTCGTAGATATTGAATAATAAAACCTATATTTACTTGGAAAAGGAGAACGCGTATACATTATGTAGCCTATCAATGTAAATTAGAGGTACTGAAATCTTAGTAAATTAAAGTAATAAAATCTTAAGAAAAAGAATAACAAACTAATGTTAAATGTATATTGTTTTATTTTTCTAATTACTTATTCGTAGATGCAATAATGAATGGAGATGCATAATTCTGTATGCAAGATTGTCATTTTGTATAATATGTTTATAATATTGCGCCTATAATTTGCTTTCGTCTTTCGTGATGCGTAAAATCAGAAATGACCAATTCATTTTGTTAAATGTAACACAAAATTTCTTTCTTCGTTACAATGCTGATATTAGATCGGTGTAATTGGTTCTGTGCTGTATTGAGGTTTCCTTCAGTTCTTTTCAGTCTCGCAATTTTTTTAATGCATCAGTTAATATCATTTTTTAGGGTTTGGTCTTCTGTATACAGGGTGATAAAAAAGTCTGGACAAGATAACGTATGTTTCTAAATCAAATATATACATTGATTGAAGTATGACTTGAATTTTCCAATTGGTATCTGTGGTATTTAGACTTGGATTTCTGTGGTTATATTTAGATATGTCATGTTATATGTTCATTTAATAAGTTTACAAGGATGCAGTACAAGCTACCTAAATAAGTCAGAATTCAATGCGTTAAACGTTTTTATCAAACTAATAATTTGAGTCAAACTGCAAGAGATGTTACCAATCAATTTCACAGAGACCCTTCACTACAACCAAGTACAGTTCGAAAAATTATTAGGAAGTTTGAAGATGAATGCTTACTAAATATCCAGATTTTCGAACTTCTGTTCAAGCTGAAGTTAAAACAGACGAAAATATATCTATTCGTTTAATTGTTCGAAATCTTTCAGCTGCTGGAGATAATCCTATTAATATGAGCCACGCTACTCTATTGAAATGTCTCCACGAATTAGGTTTCATGCATTCTACGGCTAATCCATAGTCTTCATGAAGACGATTATTATCAACAAGTGGAGTTTGCTGAAGATTTTAAGACATGACAGGTTATGATGATGGATTTGTGAACAGAATTATTTGGTCTGGTGAGGCCCAGCTCAAATTTAAAGGCCACATAAACTGCCACAATTGTATCTACTGAAAGGCAGATAACTCACATTGTAATTGTACAGGAGGTCAATCTTCCATACATAATGGTGTGATTTGCAATGTCATCAAGTGGTATCATTGGACTATACTTTTTTGACTAGTGTTTCTTATCTAGAAAATGTTACAGACATTTTTGGGTCCTCAAATTTTGAGATGGCGCAATATCTTCTTTCAACAAGATGGGACACAACCCCATTATGCTGCTGTTGTACGCGAACGGCTTGATGAGCATTTCCCCGCTTCAAGGATTGGCAGAAGGGGCTGGTTCAATTGGCCTGCCTGCTCACCAGACATCTCAAAGCCTAAAACAATTAATTAGCTCAAGCTAGCTATAACAAACAGTATTGCATCAATAAATGAAGACCTTGGAACTAGGAGACTAAAACGTGTTTCGATCAGTTCCTCTCGGCTGAAGAAACCCTTGTAAAACGATGACAGACACTTAAAAACCTGGATTTAATCTATTAGCCAATGACATTGTTATATAACATTTTGTGCTTATTAACCAATTTTTGTCTTTAAATTCACCATGCAAAAAGCAAGAGTTAGAGCATACTTTTATGTTATTTTTATGATTAATTATAGATAATTTTTATAAGGCACACACACGCAGTGAAAATCAATGTCTCGTGCAGGTTAAACTGACTTTCCGATCGATATCCTAACAAAAAATTGGCATTTGAAGTGATATTGACATAATAGGCTGTATTTATAAAAGTGAGATTGAGACGAGAGACTAAGATCTAAGTTAGGAGATTTATTGTTGAGACTGAGATTGATCACAAATCGGTATTCATAAATAAGTGTTATCTCAATCTCACCGATCTATCTCATATGTGTTGAGATTGATCTCAATTAAGATGGCGGCATTTCTTGATGTGAATAATATCAAAAACTATAAATACAGGCGTGATTTACACCTGAACTGTAGAGAATTGTATCGTTTTGACGCGGAAAACATTTAACGACTAGGTATTAACATTTTTTTTTCAGTAATCGTCAAATTATATAAAAGTAAACAAAAATTTAAAAAGCATGATAATTATGTTTAGAAGTTATAGTTTTGTTTTATTATTTTTAGCTGACTATTTCTATAAAGCAAATTTTGAGAGAATTGCTGGTGCTTGTCAAATCTTCAAAGGATGGCAATAATTTTGAGATAATTAGCTGACCCAGGCTTTTAAGTAGGGGTAGGAGAACATGTAGGGTAAGTCAACCAGCTGTCTTCAAGGTTATTGCGGATGGTGTCAACAGAATCGTTGATAAAGCCTATGAATGGATAATTTTCCCTGCCACAGACAGAACTATCAATACAGCTATTCAAGATTTGGCACCTAAATGAAAGATTTCCATCTACTTTTATGGCTATAGATCCCAATCCCCAAGCCATCTGAACCTATTGGAGATGAATATATCTGTAGTAGGTAAACAAAAAAATAGAAATTTATATTTTCCTAATAAATTGATCAATGTTTATGTAGTTAATGTTTATGTAAGTATTATTAATATAGCTAAATTTTGATTTCCAGAAAAGGGTTTTCATCAATGGACATTCAAGCCACTTGCAATAGAAAGTATGAATTTACAGGTGTAGATGTGAACTGGCCAGGGTCAGTCATGATGCTAGAATGTGGAGAAATATAGGCATGAAGCACAGAGTTGAAAATAAGAACACAATTATATTGGTTGATTCAGGGTGGTTAGATACAATTGTATTACCATATATAATTTTTTTGACAATGATTTTGACAATTTTCCTTCATACTTATCGTTTTTATAAAAGAGCTTTTAGTAGGATGATTCGAAATCTAAAAATAGCACTAATAGGAAGACACCCGTTACAAAGTCAGCGAGTGGAGTTTACTGTAGCGTATTTAGCGTGGAGTGCAGAAGTGTTAAATAGATAAAACGAGGATATAAACACAAAAGAGAATAGGTGACATAATTCTGCCATATTTTGACAAAGTTTTATTATTTTTATTAAGTGAATTAATTAGCAGTTTGTAATAAATAATATTAGAAGACTTAAACATGGTATTGAAGGAAATAATTAAAACGGAGTTTGAGGGAGTGGCGTGTATTTTTGGTGGAAAGTTATCAGGACCGGTTAACTTCGGCTGTGTCTAGGAATTGTACATTTCAGTTGCCATCGGTTAGGTTTTCAATAATGCCCAAAATAGTAATGTTAGCAATAATAATCAATAATATAGTAATGTGCAATAATTGTCATTTTAATATGTTATGATTAGGTATATTCATTATCAAAACTGGAAATTATTCTATTTAAAAATATCTACAAAATCGATTCCTATTAATGAAAACATCTTGAATTTCATTATCAGAAACCTTCGAATAGAAATCTGTCTTATTTGTTCGAACCTTGGTTGATACACACCTTCATGTACTACCGATATATACCTTTCCTCTACACCAGTTCGAAACGATTTCAAGCACAACCATTTTCTTTACACTAAAGGTTTTAAGTTTATGAGCAGCAATGCCTTCGGTATGTATCTGCTACGCTTAGGATCTCGTTTTGAGCTATATTCGCTTGTTGGATGTTGATATATTTTTTTATAAAATCACTATGTTCATCAATTCTAATATTTAGTTGGCATATATAGGGAGTTTGGTTTTTATTTTCCAAAACAAATTCGATCATATGGATGCAATCTGAGTAAAAAAAATCAGGGTCATACGTGTTATACTTTAATCAAAAACTTAATTTCTTTGAAAAAATTGACAATAACCCTTCCACGTACGAAGGGTTAATCGCATAAAACACATAAAAACTATTAACGCATAAATTGAGTGACCATGTCTCAGTGGTTAAAGGTTTGACTCACGATCCAGTGGTTGGGTTCGAATCCCAATCATGTATATTGTAAGAGTTATTGGTGAAATATTCGCGCTTCATAAACTAGTCACTACTCCAGAATCAGGGCCTATGATCCATCTCTTTTTTTCTCTCTCTTTTCATCTCTCTTTTCAACTCTTCTAAATTTACATCTTGAATAATTATTCTATTATTTTGATACATATACATATATAAGTCACTTCTGCCACACCTCTCCTTCATGACTATTCTACTGCACTCCAATTTTCTCAGAGTGGTTCACATATCAATTGGTCACAATTTAATCAGAAAGTACGAGGAACATTTATTTCCAAATAACATCTTCTAGTGCGCTATATAGCATTTTCAATGCGCATTTACCGATGGTCTATCACACATAGTTATTCAATAATATGCCTGATAATTGTAAATGGTTATTGATCAGTTTTTAACTGTTATAATTTCATCACATTATTTTTTTAAAGATTTACAACTTTCGCTTATTTCGCATTCTTGTGTTTGGAATAATCATATAATTAATTTTGCATAATAACATTATATTATAAAATAGTTAAGTAATGTGGCAATATATCTCCTTGACAATTATTCGTTACGTTCTCATTTATTATGCTAATAAAACCTTATACGTTTTAAAAGCTGTTTTAATAATTATATTTCGTTTATAATGTCAGCCTACTTTGTTTTCACGCTGGCCTATCTGATGGCAATAAGCTAGGCTGATCCAACCGAATATTATTGTCTTGATCATCGCAAAATTCTTTACTTCCAGCTTCTCGGAGAACTACTTCTGGACCGTTATAACTTCAATATCATGACAAAATACATCTCCAACGTGGATAATCTTAAGTTGATAATGAACGTACTCAAAAGCCGCGAGCGACAAATTGCTTTTGAAGCCTTCCACTGTTTTAAGGTCTGTACACTTCTAATTCTTTTGTTATTATCAACGTGAACATATCTGTTATGTTGTTATCATAAGATGTGGTGTTTTCTTTTTATTAATTAAATTTGTTGTAAAAAGTTGTTTATAAAAACAAATTAATCTATTATTTTTTAAATTGTTCCGAAACAGACTCATAAGTATGTGTAAATATTAAGTTAAATGTATTACACTGTACAATAGTGTCAATCATTATGACCGTAACTACCTAAGAAAAGATAATAATTGGATCTAGTTATAAAAATTGACAGTTATTAATGATAAAAATTCTAGAAAAATAAAAAAGTACCCAGCAAAATAGAAAATATAATTTTCTTTTTCGTTTACTAAATAGGGAAATTTATTTCATTTTCGTACAGTCACGATTCACTGGCTGGATAGCTATTGTATATAATTTTAAATTGAATTTTTGTTGTATCGGTTTCCACTATTTCCGATGGTAGAACGTTAGATAGATTGGTTATAGGTTGACGTTCTTGCATGAGGAACACGGAATATTTGGCTATGACCTGTTGTATTTGATGTTGTAGGGTGAAGATGTACTTTCTTTGGGATACCTATTTTTTCGGTCGCAATCTTGTACAGAATAGCCATCGAGAAACGTTTTCTTCTTTATTCTAAAATGTCCCATTCGAAATAGATAATCATGTCTGACACTCTACTTGTTCGTCTGTAGTCTACTGTGACAAATCGGGCTGTTATACGCTGCACTACTTTCAAAAAATTGATCAGGTTGCTTTGATTAGGATTCCATACAGTTGCCCGTATTCTAGGCTTGGACGTAAAAGCGTTTTGTTACATGTTTCCTTGACATTAGTTCAGCAGGTGGACAATTTGCGTTTCAGAAATGAATAGGTGATGTTTGCTCTTTTAAAAAGTTGTGTATGTGTTCCTTCCAATTTAGTGTTGAGCCCAAAATATTTTACGATTGTGACATGTTTTAATCTTTTTCCAAGTAGTTTATAATGAATTGGTAAACTGTTACTGACTTGGAGAACTTCACATTTACCAGGATTAAATGCCATGAACCATGTTTTTTCTCATTGTTCATCCATAATGAGGTCACTCTGTAGAGCTATTTGATCTTTAACTGTTGCGATTTTGCCGTAAACGAGACTGTCGTCAGCGAAGAGACTGCAGGTGGATCTGATACACAATGGGAGATCATTGAAGTAAGTCAAGAAAAGAATAGGGCCCAAGAAAGTGCACTGTGGTACTCCCGAAGTTACTTAGGCATCTGGCAATGATTCGTTATCTACTACCACTCGTTGTATACGTCTGAAGAGGAAGCTTGATATCCATTCTAGAATGGCCGGGCTTGCGTATCAATCTATGATGAGGGACTTTGTCAAAAGCTTTTGCGAAATCAAGTCATCAATGTTTCTGTCGCCAAGATTTGGCAAAGGTATACTTGGATCTTTATTTGTGAATACCCAGGAAAATTGTCTGTCAAGGATAATTGCCTTATTCTTTGCATCGTTGTAAGTAATGCCATCGTCTGACTTTAGAGGGGCTGTACCTTAAGCATTCTTATTTTACTATTTATAAAACCGAAGAGCCTCTTTGGATTGTAATTCCTTCCGGATTTATTGCTTATAATATTGTTCACATAATCAGAATATGCCTGCTTACAAAGAAGTCGGGATTCTTTCTGCAGATGCATATACGAATGCTAGTCGGACGTTCTTTTGGCTTTTTAGACCTTTTGTTTACTGGGCTTTTCAGCCACCCTCCGTTTATTGGAGGGGGTCAAATGGCTCAATTGTACAAATGTACAAGTGTACAATGTTCATTGCAAGATGCACGATGGCATTGGTGACATCGTTGCTTCACCTTTCGTTTGATTGACCTTGAGCAGGAATGTCCATTAGAAGTTGGTTGCGTTGCACTCGTTGTTCAATAACGAATCCAAAGTCCTTGAGGGCTAGTGTGATCGGCTGATTGAGTAAATAGGTTCAGCATCCGTGGATACCATCATGTGCCGGATGAGTTCTTCTCCAAGTATTCGTAAGAAGTCATACCTGCTTGTGATGTTGTCGCCAGCAGCTTGTCGATGTCGAAACAGTACATATGCATTGTGGCCAGTAATTTGAAAGATATCGTAGAAAGGTATGAGCCAGCGTGAACTCGTTTAATAGCATGTGGTCTGGTCCATCGCATCCACTCCACTCTTTATATGATTATAGTCTGTGATGATCTCAGGTTTATCGCCTTAACTGATCGATTTGTCGTTGTGCAGAGTTGACAAGAGAAGGATGGTCTTCGATTTCTTTGGGTGGTAGAATACAATGGTGGACTTAGCCTGGTGAGCAAACAGCGATGAGCCAAATGGACGATTGGCAGATGCTGCCGGAAGAAGTGCTAGAGGAAGGCCCTTTCGGTTTGGCATCAAAGTACTAACACAAGTGAGTTTGTTTTGCAGTAGTGTCTGTACAAGTGGAAGTCCAGTGAAATACAGGTCCATTGTAACGTTGCGTCCCGATCCGTAAAGTGGACGTCTAGTCGGACCTGGTACACAACACCCTGATGACCTCTGGGGTTTGGGCCGAAAATTCCCAGCCGCTATGGTTGTTTAAATACCTCCTCCAGCATCAGATATTGAATTATCATCAGAGGAACTGTCACTAGCATTGTGATCATCGTCGTCCGTGTCAATTGATTTTGAGGAACTGTATTCATCTGATTTATCTTCTGGAATAATAGGCTGTTCAATGCATTCTTCATCAGTGTTAATATCTGCAGAAATTACTGCTGTGTATCGTCGTTCTGCCATGCGAAATGTGAAATGAAATTACTGCAATAATTCTAGGAGATCTGAAATTGAGAAATTCCATAGATATTAAATAATTCTACGAAATTTGAAATAGAGAAATGCCAAGAAATATGGAAATTCCGTGAATAACTCAATTCTAAGAAATAATGAATTACAAGAAATTAAAGAGATAAGTGGATTCCAATTTGACTGCTTTTTTTAATGCAAATTAAGTTAGTTTTGAAAAAAAAATATTCGACAGGGTGACCTTGACAAATAGGGTGCTGAGTGAAAACAAATTGTGGTACGCATCCGACATTTTCACAAAACTTGCTTAACATAAAAATATGAATTCTCGTAAAGGCATTACTCGTTACAGCTTATTTAAAAAAACGCCAGTATAATTTTAGAATCGAGGGGGTCCATTAAACTCCAACCCTTCGTTTACTGGGGTCAACGATATCGGGCATTTTGGGTGTCCGCCATGCATGATTGTCGTGTGCTTTGAAATCGCCCAGAGTAAGAGATGTGTTGGTGGAATTGAGTATGTTATTGAGATTAGGAGCGAAGTATGCTGGATATGATGTGGAGGGTGGAATGTAGAGTTGTGGAAAGTGATGTCTTGGGGTTGTGCATGTGATTGTTGGATGATTCGTGTTTTGAAAGTGTACTTATTATTTGTATGATAAAGGTGTAAAATATGGATTTGTAGATGAGAGTCCATCTTGCAATATTATCTAGGGTGTGGTGTGGTTTAGGAAGTAAGCGGTGTTAGAATGTGGCTGCACTTTGATTACGTGTGTGTATGCGATGTGAATTTTATGTTTGTTGAGGAGGAAGTCAATTTGATATTTGTAGTGTCGATAATGTCGTTGGTATTGAATTGAAAATGTTTAAATGAGTTAATTTGCATGAGAGTGTGATGTGATTTGTTTATGTGTTTGTATGTTTGGTTTGGTGAAGTGTATTATTGTTTGTGTAAGTGAACATTGTAAGTGTAAGGGTGGGTAAGTGAATGTTTGGTTGCATCATTGAGTGATGTTGAGTATGTGAGAAAATGTTTGAAAGTAGGGGGGTGAATTTGAGAGTGTGGGGATACGGCAGATACGGTAACACTATAGTTGCGATTGTATGTTTGTATATTGGTATTTGTGCACATCTGGTGAAGTCCTGCTCAATAAATAGTTAGCATGATAGCAGATCCAGGTGTTGCCATATGGTGTTGGGTTTGGATTTTGCTTTATTTCGCTGGGAAAATAGGGCGTACAACCAGGCTGGCTTTGACTGCTCACGTGTGAAACAGTGTGTGTCCTGGTGGAGGGAGAGAGATTTGGTTTTGCTCCTTTGCTGCCTTTGGACATCTTGTTGGTTGTAGTGTCCAGTGATATCTCTACCTTTTGCAGGTTAGCATCTAAGTGTATAATGAAGTAGAGTCGTGTGCCAAAAAATTTAATATTTTAAATAATTGTGGCTTGAAGATTCCTACTAATCAATAGGGGCCCGTTCAAGTATTACGTACGCAAAATTTTGATCAATTTAAACCCCCCCCCCCCTGTACGCAGGCCGTACGCATTGTCTAGACCCCCCCTCCCCACCTGTACGCTAGTACGCATTTCGAAATAATAGATATATAATAATGTACTCGAATTTTGAATAATGAACATAAAATCTCATTGTACATGATTATAATTTTTTTGCATTTAATTTGAATATATTATGCAAGTTACATTATTTATATAAAGTCTGAAAAGGTTGGCCACTTCGCGGCATTTATT
>JAUZND010002571.1:0-12781 GCA_034780555.1 Coelogynopora nodosa
TGATAAGTCATGCCTGTAGTGGTTATATGTTAATTAAAGCCATTATCCAGGACACAAAACCAAAACGGACCCAAAGTGATACAGCAGAAACTTAATAAGGTGCGGGACTTAGGACCCTCAAATGCTTTTTATTTTCATTACTGTAACAAATTAGATTTTTGCTCCTTAAAACTGAAGGATTAACGCGCGTGATAGTTACGGGGGAAGATTCTTGAATCATTTCAAACTCACTGACTTTTCAGTCATTTCTTCGGAAATCGTTTATTATGAAATGTAGAACAAGGTTTTTTTGTGGACAAAAGGAAAGCTGGTAAATAATATTTCCTTCTTTACGTATTTGTTTTATTTGATTGATCAATATTATAATATATATATAAATTATATATATATATATTAATATTAATAATTAAATATTAAATATTAATACAATATTTTAATAAAACTACAAACTATCTATTTACTCCTTTTATGGCGTATTTATTATACAAAGTATTTTTAGAGTCACTTGTGCAATATTAACACTAAAATAGCTCTCTAAAGAACAGCTGAGATACAATTGTCAGCATATATGTGTACATATTTGCTTTCTACAATAATAATTGGTGCTCAACTAAAAACTATATTTAGTAACATTGGTCACGATTCTTTTTATACACTCCAACACTGACGATTTCACCATCAACAGTAATTCTAATCTTCTGCATATATAGCAAAACAGACTGCTTTACTGACAGCATTTCACACTGCAATTGAGAGGACTTACTTCTTTTAGATATCCTATTTTAAACACTGTTACACAACTACAGCTTATTATTCAGACATGGTTCAGAAACGAGGCAAGGGTGGAATTGTGACAGGTCAAAGCCTCAAGCTCAACGGACCTGTTCAGAAGCCCACGGAAGGTGTGCTGAGGATTTCATCTAGTCTACTTGAAAATGAAGTCTCAATTGACGGAGACAAGTAAGCACTCTCCAATTTAATATAGATAACTGCCTCGATTACACGTGTTTGTTTAGTATAACTCTGATATCGAATCGATTGCATACGTACATACATTATAATTAATATTCTATAAAACTGCAGCATGAATAATGGTTTTAAAACAATTTTTATAAATGCAACAGGCACAACACAGTCATTGTTAGATATAGTTGGTGACCGCTAAAACCGTGTTTTGAATTTGTTAAATTTAACATAGGGTGGTCATTGATATTTAAATATATTAAAGGTATTATTCAAATTAGGTATAATGGATATACTAATTTAGAATGTATATTAAATATTCAAATAATTTTAAATAACTTATTGAAATTAATAAAGTTTTAGTTAAATCAAAAAAAGAAAGATTAGAGCCAGATATAGGACGCAAGTGATTTGATATTTATAATATATGTATTCTAATAATTAATTGGCATATTTTCATTATTGCATTAATTGTTGGGGTTCATTACGCGTAAATATTAAATTGGGGACCAAAGATAAATTGGCGAAAGCTATAAACCAATCTTATATCGGAAGATAACAATATACACAAGGTTCCAGCACTTTCAATTCTATTTATAAAAATTAATTAAACTGATAGACGAGATCAAAGTTTTAATTAGTTTACATATAACAATATGAAAACAATACTTGTATATTACAAATGTATTTTTCACCATCTCTGTGCAATATATCAAATTCATTTAAGAATAAAATTCAAGGAGTTTTCAAAGTATATTATCATATTTCCTAAAATGAAAGGGTTATCAAGAGGCATTTCAAACTTTAAAGGTTTTTCTAATTATTCTCAAGGCGGTGTGTATACTGTGTATACCACCCCTCTCCCACTGGCAAGACCCCCATCTTTACAACTTAACATATTGATTATAATAAAATGAAATGTCTGTAGGTGACATACCTGTCTTAAGTTACATTTTCACCTAAAGATTTTATACGATTAATAAAGAATTTTGAATTCAAAAATGTATTTTGTACAAATTAGTATGTGGTTTTATTTGAGTCAAATATATCAAAGAGCCAACTGTAATTTTAATTTAGCTACTAGCTAAAAGAAAAGCGACTAAAGGGATAAATATAACGTTAAAATTACAAAAAAGTCACCAAAGACTTTTAGATACATAATTGCAAGACGTTAAAATAGTACCAAAAGCGTCAGTAAATATTAGACAATGCAGATGAATTTAATATCTGTTTTTCATTTATTTCTTGCTTAAACGGATAACGCTGAATATTGCATAAGGTGTATCTAAGGAACAGATTAGAGATATTTCAATAAAGCTTACCACTTGTGGAACTCTGCAGTATGAACAACAGATTCTCGAAAACATCTGGATTCTCTCGAATGGATTTCAACCAGACACATTTGGCACTTTCTGAAGAAATAACTGTACTCAGAAACCTTGAACATTCAAAAATAATAATATTATAATAATATAAAAATGAATAAATCTATGAAAGGCAACAAAACAATATTTTTACATAATCAAGGCTGCATATAGTTACAACACACAACAAGTAAAAGATCACAAACGATATATTCAGTAGGTTTTGTATCATTACTATATCTACTCTGTTATTGTCTCAAATTGTTAGGTGTAACTTTACATTGGTCGAAAAAAAATTATGAATTAAAAATATGTTAGACATTTACAATTTAACTCTTTAAATTTGAGACATATAAACACAGTTAATGGTCATGACTTAAGCGTAATTATTGAAAATTAGTGTCAATAATAGAAATAAAGCATTTAGGTATAGTAAAATATTTTCAAGAATTGAATAATTGTTAGAGTGACATACTCACATAATATAGCCTATGGGTAAATGATTAGATGCATTTTATGATATATGCTTAGCTCTGATTCACTATTATTGCAGTATAGTAAGAAAATACGGAAAATATAGTAAGAATAACTGACCGCGCAGTTTCCACCAAAATTGGAGTGTCTCTGCAGTTAAGCATATAGAGCATAATAGATCTGTAAGTGAAGAAAATACAGGAACATTCTGAGAAGCAATACTAAAATTTAGAGACAGACCATAAGTAGCAAATAAACAGAAATTATGCAACATAACCAAATTTCATGTTAATCCTTCGTCAATGTATATAAACTACGCAAATAACCCTTTTCAATATGTCAATATTATATAACACGGACTTATAACCCAGTAATGTATTACCATATTTTTTTACCTAAATAAGTAGGATAAACAGCGAACAATAAGTTACATTTAAATAATATCACAGTGTTTATATGGCTTTTTCAAAGTTAAATTCTTAAAACTTTCCAAGGACAAGGACCATTAATATGATTTTTTTTAAACAGAATATTTAAAAACAATATATATAGGAACTACGCCAAGGTTTTGTTATTAATAATCAAAATACGAACCCTGAATAAAACATTACATTTGTGTATAAAATATGGGACTCACATTAACTCCTCACGCTGGCTCAATTCTATACTGATTTCTTCGTCACAAGCCATATTTGCCAGAATACCAATACAGATTTCCTGAAATGAAAACAATTGAACACATTAATCGATGTAACATGAAGTAAGTAAATATAATATAGGGCTATAATAAACATCTAATCATGTATGAAGTGAAAAATAACCCGAAATTAAAGGAATATCGTCGTGAGGGCTTCATTAAACATTTCCCCAAATAAATAAGTGCACTAAGAATAAATGTAATCGCATAATTATGTTTAAAGAAAAATGGGCAGTTATTCGTTTTTTAATTTTAAATGAATTATTCGAATTACGCTTCAACATACTGTGCATATTATTATACCTTTGCCATCCTTAACCGCATACGTATTTGGTGTTTATGAGTAGCTATAGCAGGAAGCCCAACAATTCTACATTATTTTGTCTGCCGAAATGGTGAATGAATCATTGCAAAATACGATGGCATATTGAGGAGTGATAGTTATTTGGTGTGACCATCTGTAGCCGCTACTGACATTCTTCTCTTCCCGCTCACATTTACTGTACTGTATATAGTGGAGAACAGAACAGAATTGGTCGGCAAAATCAAATATATGAAAACCAGATACTTCGGCCACGTGAAGAGACACCAAGGAATCCTCAAAGATGTGTTAGAAGGTGGAACAGAAGGGAAACGACAGAGAGGGAGACCAAGAACAAAGTGGACCGACAACATAAAGGAGTGGACGGGCCAAAAACTCTACTGGTGCACAAAAATGGCCAATGATAGACGAGCGTGGAGAAATATTGCAATCAACCTCCGGACCGGAGAAGATACCTGAACAACAACAATATAGTGGCAGTAATACATTATTATTTATAGAGAAATTACTGACATATACTCGTGTGAGGCATGGACATCTATATATTAGCTAAATATATAGATGTCCCTGGAAGAGGCCATGAAAGTACAGTCGTTAGGCTAGACCCGCTCATCCCTTAGATTGAGAGGTAAAGAGGTTAGATGTATAGAAGACGATGAAACTATGATAAAAAGTGCGGTCTTCGCTTTGTTACCGGTATCTAGCCTCTTATCACTGTTGTTTTTGTTTCATTGTTAGACTAATCACATATTATAATCTTTATTGGGTTGGCTGAATTGTCGGCGATTTCTATATTAGTGTAAATGAGAAAGAAGGTTTGGCCGACATTTTAATAGAGCACACGTATTTTTGGAAAGACTGAGTAACAGATAAATGAATAACACATTTCGTGTTCTTTTTTATTGCTGTATAAAAAAGAAATAGCACTATATACACATAAACTAATCAAAAATTACATAATTATCCATTTATTATTGCTTATAATAATAATATTTTGTTAAATGTATAACAATGTATATTTATTTACATAGGCCTAATGATTGAAATGATAATCTTAAATAAAACTACCTACTGATAAAAAATTATTAAAAAAAACTACCAAAAAGCTCTCACTGAAAAAATTGTATAATTCGAAATAGCAATGTAGCAAACCTTCTGTTAAAAAACTGATTTAATTAATGATATTATAAATGCCTTCATTTTATTGTATACTTACTATTGTATATTCATCTATTAATTTTCGAAGATTTATGTATAAATTCTTTTCACCGATGATATTTTTAATCAATTATAGACAATGTGCAGTTTCAATTAACGCACTTTCTGTATGTTGATCATTTTTTAAATCATTGTTTCTGTTTCAAATACCTAATTATTCTTGAAAGTTTCACAATATACAATTTAAATATATTAAGTATAATGTTATTTAACATTAATTTAATCATGTAAATACAAGGAAATAATGTAAATTAAGCTATGAAAATTTGAAATTAGATGAGACAATGAAAACATTATACCAATTTTGTAATGTGACATAAATAATGTTCCAGAATTGATCACAATTTATGTAAAAAATACCATATGTACGCAACAAATTAATATATCAATATGTATTTTGTGCCACTATAAAATCAACATCTATAAAAAATTGCACATACTACTCTAGAGGGAAAAATTTACATTTTAAATAAAATATGAACCTTTTTTAAATTATATACATTACATAAAAATTCCTATAAAAACAGGTGTCATTTTAATTTTTAAAAAAACCTAAATATTACCTCAAATTAAACTAAACTATATCCTATCCTTGCCATACCATCTGTATCATCAATAACCTTAATTATAGTCGATAATACTCGAAATCCCTTACTAAAAAATAACCATCAATCGCTTAAAATCTTGCAACCAGGCATGGCAGCAGAAAGGAAGACTACTCACCACAAGCCGAGGGTAGCGCGGACAGGCAATAGCCCCGGTGAAGATTCGAATAATCTCAAACTCTTTGAGGAACTGGAGCATGTCCTTAGTCACCGTCATGTCCCACAGTCGACACAGATCCTGCTCCAAGTCAGCCTCGATGTCCTCCGGTATAAGCTCCCCAGCCATCCCCTCCTCTGCCGAAGCCTTAAAAAATTGATTTTATTGGATTTTCTAATTATTAATTTAAACAACAACTTTGAGTCTTTTGCTTTAATTAAGGGTCATTTATTAGAATTGTATTACTTTAAAACATGCTCATTTTTTGGAATTTAAAACAATATTCCTTATCTAGACGTTTTTAAAAGATTTACAATGTTTCACGGTCAAAAAAATCTCCATGATATTTTATTAACAATTATTAATACACGAATTAAAATGCAAGTTTCATTCAGAACTATTACTAATCAGACATCAAATTTATACAAAACAACTTTGAATTTAAAAACAATAGTAGCAAAAATGCGGTGTGCTGACAACCTAATGTATCAAAATAAATTTTGTTCAACAGTACAAAAGAAAATATAAAAAAACGAAGTTGAAAAAAACCTTACTGACATTTAGTATCCGGTGGCGGTGCACAACTCTTTGTCAGAGTAATGAATTATAAGTTATAATCAAAACAATACATACAATAAGAATAAATGAACAACTCTAATTTTCATGTTCAAAAGAACAACTCTAGATAAAATCAATAATAATACCAATTAAAACAATACATGCAAAAAAGTTACAAAAGTTATTAAAAATACAAATAATGGTCCGCCAAGACTTAGAAATTGACTAAATGAAATAAAATTGTATTTCTAAAGGCCAAATTTCTTCAGCCAAACTAGTTCGACAAACCAAAACGTATATATGGCTCGGACAAAATCCGCTTCTAATTTGGATGCGTGTTAACGTATTAATTGGCTGAACTTCTCCACATTCTTTGTTGTTAAAGTGTGGAAAAGTCGGTATAGCAGGCAGATGTAATAATATTGTAAATGTATTGATGGAAAGAAATCAGTATTTCCATTGTTTGCCTATATGCAGACGGTGTATCTTTCCTGCAGCCGGTCTTTTTCTAAAAAATATAGTTTTAAATGACAAGATGGACTCGTGGAAACAATACACATATCATTGAGCGGTATCAAAAATTTCTTGCTTGTGGCAAATAAATAAAAATAAAGAAGATATACTGTATATCACAATGGAAATTTGGGTAAAAAAACTACACTAAAACTTTCGACGAAAATTGAATTTGAAACAAAATTGATTCTGGACGGCTCCAGAGAATAACAAAATAAAATAACAATCTAACAATTCCGGAATTGGTGTCGAATAAGTACAGATCTACAGGTAATTGAATCCAAGTCATATTTGTATGAATTAGTATTCTTTGTTTAAAAGCAGCAAAACTGTAAAAAAAATCTAAACTGGTAAATATTACTAGATTCGTAATAATAAAATAACAACCTTTTTTTTCAATTGAACATATTCTATTTCAAATACAGAGTATGTTATATTTAATCAAAATAAAAGTATATTATTATTATTAGGTCATTATTTATACTATTTTCGGGCAATAATGGGGAACGTTAACACCTTTTATAACCTATACATTATCGTCCAGAAAACAGTATCAACACTGTGAGTAATATATTTTAAAAATGTCGAAAGAAAAGCCTGACTGAAAGTATTAACACATCACCAATATATTTGTAAAACATTTGATTACTCTTTAATTGTTTAATTTTTCTATCAAATGACACTCCATTTTGTTACATCATATTTAGTTCGTCGAACAAATTCGACCATGTGTTGGCGCCTAAATTCTTGGTGGATCAATAATAAAAAAATAGTAAATCATTTGTATAAATTGGTTTAATTGGTATTACTATTGATTTGTCGTCGGTATAGTTATGCATTTATTCAATCTATGTATTGATTTGATCACATATAATTAATTATTCTGCAACTAGAAACTAAAGATACAAGTATTTTTTTAAAAATGATTACTATTGATTAAGGTCATTAGCATGACTTTTTTTGAGTCATTGATAATTAAATGATAATTAAAAGATAATATGTTTCGAAACTATTTAAACTACAGTTCAACTATTTCACTTTCTTAATTACTAGACGTATTATGTAACAATTAACCTGTTAGCAAACTGCAAAATAAGGATAATTTCTCGTGTCAAATATGAATTAAAGTATGTATCCAACACTTTTTCAAAAGACAACGTTTCAATTTTCCAACGCTTTCTTAAAAACTTCTGGTATGAACGAACCCCCTTTATTTCAAGCCGCCCGAAACTGTACACTAGTGACTACCTCAAACTCCTGCTGCGACCCCTCTCCACTGCCCACCAGCGGGGTACCCGAGCCCGGAGTCCGATCACCGGCAAAGCCGCCCGCCTCAATGCGCGGGGTTGGGAATCTCAACGGGGTGTTGCCACAACTGCCCCCCCCTACACCGGCCCGCCAACTGCCCGTAGAGACGGGGAGGGCCGCCTTCTCGTCCACCTTGGCGATGACCCGCATGAGCAAGGTGAAGAGCCAGTGCTTGCTGTAGACGGTGTCACCGATGGTGTCCGCGTGGGCCAACTCCTCGGTGATGCCAGGCGGCGGGGAGGGATTCCTGTTCGCCATTGACTGTCACAGGTGAACTGTACGAAGAGAAATATGACCGATTATAAATTAATAAGATTAGTCCACATAATGCGCGCATGCAAATGGATGAATATAATTTAATTATACTTAACGTTTTACACATTTCATACTTATTTATTATACAGTTGAGATATTGACTAATGAAATAAATTAATAGAATTTGCTAATCAGTTGCATAAACTATATGTAATTAAATGTGTTTTACTTTACTTTTTACAATTAAGACATGACTATAGAAACTTTAAATATTACAACACGATGTTACCCTCTGATAACCACCCGTCCCCGAATATGTTTGTAAATTCCTTTTCTAAATGTTAAAAATTTAACTAATTTATAAAATATTTTATAAATATATACAACTGTTTTTCTGAGTATTTTTGATGTTGGTGGAGTCAAGTGTGTGTATGCCAATAAGAAAAGTGGAGTGCGGCCACAGAGTTGTTGGTTTGGCAAAGATTAGCATTGAACTCATTTTATGGCTAGGTACGGATTAAGTCAAAATCACTTGAAGCCATTTCTCAATGTACTTTGTCGAGCTGAAAATTTAATATGCTGGCATCATGACTAACGCATCTTTTGCGATTAATCTATTCTACAGATAACTAAGCGTCAAATTAAAAAGCAAGTGCCATACATGGAAGTGTCTTGAATAACACAATAAAGTACAATAATAGAGAATATTTAACAGCATAATATGCATATTATATATTAGCATATTTTAGAAAATGCTGGTGGGTTCATTTAATCCCCGCTTCCTTTCCATCTTAATTGATTTTTAAAATTATACAGGCCTTGTCAATTCCTTAACTGGAAACGGGGTTCCACTTCATGACACTGAATGGAAGAATGGAACAGGGAATCTGATTATGACTTTCTCTAGCCAGCGCTCTGTGAGGTGAATCCAAGTGAACTGTCAATTTACATCATCGTTCATGAGATGAACAGATACGCCAATGTTGACTGCAACCATCATGATTTTGTAACTACTTGTGAGGAAATTAGAACTTTCATAGCCAAACTCATATTTACTGACTATCACGTAGTGCTTCAACAGGAGCTATATTGATCAACAGCACACAACATGAACATTCACATAATTCGAAATACAATGACGTGTGACCGATTCCGAGAGTTGAAATGTGATTTGCAATAATGCAATGGCAAATCATGAGGATAAGCAATATATAAGGTACGAACAATGTGACCTTCAGGCAATTGGGGGTTATTTAATTAGAAGTAGCTTATGTGTAGACCAGAGGATTGTTCCATAATTATTACAGTTGTCATTCGTTAAAGCAATTCATGAGGCCAACCCATTCACTTCGGCTACAAGAAATGGGTCCTGGCAGGAGTTAATGATTATTGCTATCACAGTGACTTCTACCTGGGACACAATGCTGCTCAACCTCCAAACCAACCTTTGGATACATTCTTTGTCAACAGTCTCATAAATGAATGCATCATTCATCCAAATGTGTATCTATCATCTCTAGCTGATAGTGAAATACAAGCAATGAGAACTATTCACACAAACCGAACCACATGAGCTCCCCTCATGAATGATAGAGACATGAAGCACCTAGATCGTCGTCTCACCTTTGGAACCAATTATGATGTCATACATCCTATCAAACAAACTTAACAATGTGGCCATGGTCCTCAAATCAATATTCCATTATTGAATTAGACTTTTGACATCAAAGTGTGACTATATGCCTCCTTCGCGCCACAGGCTACCAACAATTAGCATGCCCTCTGGCTGCAGTTGTACCAAATCAATGTCCATTATAATCACATGGATCATCTGGTCAGGCAATGGTATGGTCAAAGAAGATGTCAGCGAACTGGTTGGCACAAGTGACCTTGAATATTTTGCTGCAAATGTGACAAGACTCTTTGTGTAACCTGTTTTCAGCCTTATCATACAAGGGTGTGACTTTATAGTTAGGTGTGTTTCAGAACATTCATTAAAGACATTTATAATATCCAGATTTTGTTTTTATTAATAATATTAAATTACTTATTATAATATTGTTCTAAATAGTCTTATTCTTATTTACATTATTCAAAATGATAAAGGCAGATAATGATGTTCATTCGGGTATCTGAAACCATGGATGATCTATATATAGATCACACCAACATTTTTATTTAGAAAAATAATATATGGATCGATTTTTTGGATTTTTGTATGCTATTTATTGAGATAAAACTAATATTGTGTATAAATTTTTGTTTCCTAGCTTTTCTAGAAATACATGCCATGTTTAAAATGTTCATACATATTATTGTTTCTTATTGTTTGAATTTACATTATGTGCATCTAGCAGAAAATGTCAAGTAACTTGTACAAACCTTTGAAAATAAAAATAGAAACAAAATAATATTAAAATGAATTTCTTTTGAGAACATTTATGATAAAACAACAAAGTATATAAATAACTTTAAACACAATTTTATATCAAAAAAATACTTTTAAGACACTGAAATTTGGATAATGATTCTTAATTAGTTGTGTATGCTTTGCTTTTGGATTACATTGTCAATCTTTAGTTTGCCTAAAGTAGCTTAGTTGCAAGAAATTGGTTATTTGTCTAGCAATTTATATTAGCAAATATTAAAAATACAACAAAGCAACTCAATATAATTTTTAGTGCATTAAAAACATAAAAGTTGGTAAATATTGGTAAACTAAAAATATTGATAACAAAAATTGAAGTTATTCATAATTAAGATGATATTAAAATGTTTTAGTAAAGTAAATAAGTCACTTGAATATTTCCCTTAAATTCAAAGTGATAAGGTTGAAAACACTTTACTTAAGTGTAAGTAAAAAGTAGCTTCGATGTAAGCCAAACAATAAGCAAGAAAACTATATATATGTGGTCCTGCATCTCATATGCCAGTTCTTCCAGGCTTAGTTGACATATTTTGTAAGAGACACACTAAATATATAAAGTCAAAGACCTGTGCACCAATCAAGTGCCTTGAAACACACAGTCATGGAAAATTCAAACAGTGTGCTATAGACCAAAATCATTCAAGAATTCTGGCACTGTGTTCAGCAGAATCATTAATTGTAAGGGAGGCCAAATACCTCAAATCTTGCTACAAATGTAGCAACACAACCTGAGAAGCAATCAATTGAGACAGACGGCTATGAACCATCTCTTGCTTTAGCCATAGGGTACTCAGACCTCTTTCAATACATAAGGAATAAAGTTTGTGATCAACCATGGGTTGTGTCCATTATGGAATTACTGAAGCATCTGAGAGATTGTCCTTTAAGACAATTTACATGCACATAAAAGGACATAGGCTATATTGAACCTGTTATTCCAAAATGCTAAACAATAATATGGATATTAATATTTGTACAACACTGGCAGTTATACATGCATTTGTGTACAACACAATGATATTTTAAAATCAGAGGGGTTATATTTTAATTATATTTATTATTTCAGGTAATCAGTTGATGGTATCAACAAAGAAACATTTCAGATGGAACCTGGAGGCAGAATTTGGTACAAGTCTACACATATTTCCTGATGAAAGTGGCCAGTTGTATAATCTCCCAGAATGTTGTTCAAAAGAGGATATTGCTAGAGAAATTTAAGGATGCAGATAGAAAATAAATACAGAATTATAAATATGGCTGAAAAAGTATACATATATATATATTAATTATTCTTATAAATGTTATTGTTGATTAAAGATACAAACAAGTACATAATTTATATTTAAAACAAATTTCATTTGAGAAGGTTAAAAATTTGCTATCTTTTTAGAAAGATAGAAAATGTTGTAGACAATATGACATGTATAAATATGGCTGAAAAAAGCATTAAAAATATAACAAAACATATTATTTGAATAAATTTTAATTAACTTAAATATGTAACTATCTATGACAAGTTTAATTAAAATTTATTCAAATATGTTTTGTTATATTTTTATTAAAAATTTTAATGCTTTTTTCAGCCATATTGATTGTCTACAACATTTTCTATCTGTCTGAACAGATAGCAAATTTTAAACCATCTCAAATAAATTTTTTATTAAATATAAATGATAATACTTATTTGTATCTTTAACCCTTTAAACCTGGATGGGACAAACGCTGTCCCAAGATACAACCATTTATGCCCGCCGGATGGGACGAATGCTGTCCCAAGGTGGTTATATATATTAAGATGCAAATTTTTTCACACCAAACCTATTAAAATACATCACTATAGCTGGCGGGTGCATTGTATTGACTAAAGCACACCCGTAGGACGGAAAGGGTGCATAATATTCTTAATTTTAATTGGCTTG
>JAUZND010002572.1:0-12781 GCA_034780555.1 Coelogynopora nodosa
TAACAGCGGTTTTAAGAGTGAAAAGTCTACAGGTAGACTGTGAAAAAAACAAAAAAATATTTCCTTCATAGTATGTTAAATTGGCAATCCAAAAAAAATTGTTGAAAAATAGGGCGAGGACTGGCGCACTTACCCTACAATATATTTGTAGATGGATAATACTTCATAAATGTCAGCTTGCGTACAATAAGTCATGGACAGTGATGTGTAATGTAATATGATGACATACTAAATGATAATATGACATACTAAAAATGTCAAGAAAAATTACAGCCTAGCAAGTCTTGGAAGGCATTTTAGCACTTCAAAGTGATAATAGTGGCAATGACTCCCAAAGAAAAACAAAGGAAGAGTATAATATTTTAGAAGATTGAATAAGAGTTAGTAAGAGGTCAAGTTGCTGGACAAGATGGACACTGCTAGCCAGGGATAAAGGAAAATGTGGACATCAGAAGCAATTTTTTTTAAATCAGAAAAAGTCAACACAACCCAATTTTGTAATTGAATTGCCTTCAAACTCCTATTTGAGCATCACATCATTGAGCATAATGTGAGATGCATCAATGAATTTGCCCAAATTGATAGACCAATGAAAAAGTAAATAATTGCAAATAAGTCAATTGAGCTAACATACTTAACTCTATGTGTTGTCAGCTATAACCAAGGCTGCATATTGCTCACTGGCCCTTGGCATTTTTTTAAAATAATATTTTCAAGTACACCAGAATCAACGCCTTTATTTTGTATAGAAAAACAACTAGAAATCACATCAGTCACTGTCATTTTATGGTCCAGTTGTCCAAGGAGTTGTGTTGTGATTTTGGATAAGAGGTTTGAGAGCAGGAGCCAGTCATTCTTCAGCATAGTCACATGCAGAAGAATGCATAAAGAATCAAACCCTCAACCTTTGCATCTTGTGCAATAAACAAGTTTGTGAACCTTGCCAGCCCATGATTTGTAAGAACTCTATAAGTTGGTAACTTTTTTCTTGTATTGCTTTTTGCATTTATTGACATATTTTCATGCATTTTTATTACAACAATATCTATATTTCAAAATACTTGTCTTTGACTTTGTTTTGGATTTTTACTTCTAGTTCTAATTTGGCTTAATTGATTGATAATTTGATGCTGGCTGTAAGATACAGTAATTTAGTAATTATAAAATTGTTTTTTCTAATTTTAACAGAAAGTGAAATTGTCTACTGATGGGTTTTCACTCTCAAAACATTCCTGCCAATACATTATCATAATTATTTTTATATCATTTGCACCTTCTAAAATGATGATTTGTGATAAGAGGATTAGATAAATTATATAATTTCTTTAAGTTATATCCATTTTACTAAGCAAAATTGTCTCAGGACAGATTATGCACTTCTAGTGCTAAGCATGTAAAACATTGATCATTATAATACCATTGCCATTGGCAGATTATACCATTTAATTTGTATGCATGTGTATATACAATTATATTATAACACTATATATTTAAAAAATAATAAAACACATAAAAAATGATATCCCTGACCCCCTTTGAACTCTTATATTTTATACCATATTTAAATTGATCTCAAGAATAATCAAAATAATCCCCATATATGTATATGGTTCATGAATGGTTGGATATAAAAATAGTATTGGTCAACCTTCACATGGATCACATGGACCATATGAATGGTTAGCAAACAGATGAATTTGCCAGCCAGATGCAATAATTATACAACAAAACATCACTTCAACAAAATGTAATCAATATTGGTTCTAATAAATAAAAAGGATCCTGTTAATAATAGTGTTATGTGTCCATTTAAAGAGATAAATTATTTCTTTCCAATAATAACATTGATACAAATAAACAAATGTTTGGATAATTTCATGAAAAATGGCTTTCCAATAATTTCAAATAATCATAAAAACAACCAGGCTGCTTTTTCTAAAATATTAATAAAATTATTTTAAATAAATATGTTTGTTTATTTATATCCACACGATTTATTTTTTATTTATTGTACAAACAAATTATTTGTCTCTATGACAGGATAGATGGATGAATAACATGATCCTTTTTATTTATTATTTAACCCATAATTATTTGGTTACATTCTGTCATGGACATGGTAATGCCGGTTTGACTTTTGCCATGTCCCCAGATGCTTCATATACAATTAAAAAGTTAAATAACAGTAAAATCATCACTTGAGTCTTGATATTGAATAACACCTATAGGTGGTATTTTTAAGTTTTAATTTTATAAATTTGATAAAGATTTTGCATGCCAAATATGAAAGATTGCCCAGACATGAAAAATTATTATTTATTTTAGACATGAAGCTTATAGACCCAAATGTCATGTTACAAATGTGCAAGACAATATATACTGTATATAAGTACTATATAACAATAAGTATATCAGTATACTGCAGCTATGGCATGCTTAATTAATTATATATGCTTCTTCCGGTCAAATTTTAAATTTCACAACATATAATTAGGCTACAGCATAAACATAATCAACGTCTAAGTTATATAATTAATGGAATATTGATATTTTAAATACATACATTAATATTATATATGAATAAATTTGAATTAATTCCGCCTTCAGCACATACACTGCAAAACAAAACAAATTTTGCGCTTATATAAAATATATAATTAGTTAAAACAATAAAAAATAGTTTTCAAATATTACATTTTCGACTCATCAAAGTTAAGATGGTACCTTTCTAATTATCCATACCATTTTATTTATATTGGAAAACTAAATAAACGATTTCTAAAAATAGATATTAAGTTGCTTATAAAATTGATTAGTGAAAAATATATTTTTGCAAGCGTTGTTAAAAGTAAAATGTAGTATGGAATAAATAGACTTTTGAGTTTCTGCAATTAATTATATTTTTATACTTTTCACAGTTATAAAAATGCTGTTATAATTTAATTCCACTGAAAATAATCCTTTGTGAATGTGTATATATGTTAGTATGATTACATAGTTTAAATATTGCTTCGTAGAAACATTCATAAAACATATCTGAAAAATTATATTCAAAAATATACTACAGAAAATCGACTCATGAAAATTAATTTACAGTCGGCCAAATAATAATACAAGGCAGAATATAACTGACCATCTTTCTTAACAAAATTGACATTGATTTCAGACTTATTGGTGAACCAAAAGTGGACATACAATAATATTTTTTGTCAAACACAAATGAAATACCACCGATTCTTCATTCAGAAAAGCCTTTGCATATCACTGAAATCATGTTTGATGGTCCTGCAAAAAATTATAATCTGGGTATTACAGACGAGGTTAACAATACTATTAATATTGATACTGGCATGTCCAAATCATGATAATGTCAATTCTGGAGAACAAACTAAGCACCCAGCCCGAATATATTTTTGAGTAGAACAATATCATTGTAGGCGTAGACAAAGGTAACCAAATGTGTAGAGCCTATTCTAAAATGTGCAATACGAAATGGTGGTCTGTCGTTCATTTCAAAGCTTGTTGGATTTTAGTCGAATGAATACCTGCATATTATCATTTGTAAATTCAAATACCTGAAACTATGTACCTACTACAACAAGGAAACAATGTCGCAGTTACGTATTCTTGAATGAGTTAGCATTAAAAAAGGCGCTGTCATACAAGTAACAAAAAGTAAAAAATTAAATTGGTCTTCGGCAAATTTGGTACAATCGTTTTCTATGAGAAGACGGCTTGATCTACTGGACGCAAAGAAGACGGAAGGGCTCCTAGAAGTTGCAATTTCACCCAATAACGATGAGGGTTATCTAAGACAGCGATGTGCTAAACACACTCAACTATGTTTTAAGGACTCAAAGAAACGTTTTACATTGAAAATGAATCTATAAAACAATTAATGTGTACATCGATGAATACTACTATATGTTTATGATTAAAATTACTTGTTTTGGGAAAAATGTTGTCCAAAAAATCTTTGTGACCTCAATGGGATAAATGTAGGAAATTAATTATTATAATTTTTTTACTATCTCGGATAACAAT
Organism: Coelogynopora nodosa; assembly: GCA_034780555.1. Taxonomy (NCBI): domain Eukaryota; kingdom Metazoa; phylum Platyhelminthes; order Proseriata; family Coelogynoporidae; genus Coelogynopora; species Coelogynopora nodosa. Next base: position 4,045 of record JAUZND010002572.1, read on the forward strand.
GATATACTTTTTTAAATGGGTGCTGTATTAAACCCTTTTGTCATTAACAAAAATGAGAATTACTTTGATGACTTTGATGACATATACTGTACATACTGATTTCATTGCGAGCGGTGGGTGTTGGAGAGTAAAAACGACAGGAGATTTTTGAAACCCTAAGACAGTAATGCAAAAGTTTACATCCGATTCAACTAATTCAAACGTTGGTTAAATATCAAATATGCTCTTAACATAATAAATTTCAGATAACGAAGTAGCATAATATATTTAATTCGATGGATACCTATTTTCTTTATTTTTCAACTTTCGATGAGGGAGTTCTAACGGAGAAATAATTATAATAAATTATTTCTCCTTGAAATAATGCAGCAACACCGGCTGTATGCCTATATAAATTATAATTAATTTATAAGTGCTTATACTGATGCTTAGGCATACATAGGTATTATAGCTGCATAGGTATTATAATATTATAAAGTATGTGTTTATACATGGCATAAACTAACAAAATATTATGAAAGATAAGATATTATTTTTTTGCGATTGGCGTTACGGTTGATTTTTTAATTTATAATTTATGTTTTACTATCATTACAAATATTTTAATTAGTATTTAAAATTTTGTAAGTACATATTAACAGTTAAAAATCATGATGAACAGATGATACACACTGTTACACAGTAAACTAAAAAGTTAATATTATTTAATAACGTATATAATCAGTTCATATTAATTAATTAAATTAGAAAATAATATTGTTCAAATATATTGGTGCAATATTTATATAAAATCACAGCTGAAAAGTGTATTTGGAAACTGAATCTGTGAAAACAACTTTTTGTACCAATATTTCAATGTTAATAAAAAGTAAGACAACTTCTAAATATTGATCATTTGTTTCAAAGGTTTGTCAATTAACTATAAGTAACATACATATATAGAATTAGTATAAATAAATATAAACATAGTCTTAAACAATTAAAATTACATACAGAAGTGAAGATTACACATTGTTTTACTCAATTAAAATTTGTGTAATTTCCGGAATATAACGAAGATTACTATTATATTATGTTGTATTAAAATCTTTTTCAAAATATTATTTAAATATCTTGACTTTTAATTTTTACCCAGTTTTTCGATTTGCGCAAATATTAAATTACGTAGGCCTACATTACTTTTTTAGTCTTATGTTAATTATTTTTTATTTAGTTAGAGGCCTACCAATTGCATATCAAAATAGCTACCATTAACACCCTTTGACAAATCTTGTTCCGTATGTAATATTGGAAAATATTTAAAACGCACTTTAGAAATATAAGTTGTAAAATTTTGCGATTTTATTATTAAAATTATGATGAATAATAACTATCTAAATTTAGAATTAAAATGCAATAAATGATTATTATGTTTACACCATTTATATAAAATGAAACATGTAAATGAATTAATGTATTATTTATGTCATGCATTTATATATTATTTATGTCATGAGTCATATTAATAATATTTACATATATATAATTAATTCATAAATTAATAATACCATGAATTCAAATAATATTCTCACAGCAAACGAATGCGGATACATATAAATAAGAAATAATATACGATACTAAAGGTACTTATGCTATAATTTATCACAAGTCTATACACAAACGATAAGCTTAAACAACATACATGCATATTGTTAAGATCTTTGGTGGACTTTTTATAAGATATTTATCAATCACACGTTCTCGAATAAGGATTTCAAGTATTTAATAAAATTGTGTACTCATGAAATCAATATAATTATCTTATGTCTCTTTCAAAATTATGTATACGCTTGACTTTGATAACCTTATATCTATTTTAAGTAAGTAAAGCTGACAGCATTTCACCATTTTATCAGGCATATTTTCAGATTGATTACACCTGCAAAAAATTTTTAGTACATGATAATATTTCTTTTTGTTTAATCAAAATTTATTACTGATGAGCAACATTAGAAAAACTTCTGGAAATAATTCTGCTCAAAATATTTTACTTCGTGATGGTCTAGTCTTTTCTGGATATCTAAAATATAAACCGACGGCTGGATTTCGAATATGGCATCGTCGATATGTGATTTTGATCAACGATATCCTTTATCTTTATACTGGTCCACACTCCAACAGCGCTTCACTAATTTGTTGTCTTCTTGGTTACCGTAAAGTAGATACTGTGGATACATCCAAGTCGGAGCGTTGGTGCCTTCGAATACTGCCACTTGTCAGTTCAATGCCAACGATCTGTTTAGCAGCTGCAGCAAAACACGAACTAGATAGATGGATTTATGAAATCAATAAATCGATTACACATTGTCATGCCCAACCACTATCAGCAGATGCAACTACGTATAAAATGAGCATGCTAAGCGGTAGTGCTAACTCGACAATGGAAGTGACCGAAAGTGACAACAGTCTTCAGGAGTACGAGGACCCCTTGCTTGGTGAAGTTTACGATGATTGCGATGAAGCCAGCTTTCACGACAACAAACCTCCGCACGTTCAGCAGATGGAGAAGATGAGTGAAGAAGAGTCTCAGAAGAACACGCAATCACCCCCACCATTACCGGAAGCAATAGTGCCAAGCAATAGTGCCAACTCTATGGTGGAAGCGATTAAGATCGAGATACACTCCTCATCGTCGAACGACGGCTCTCAACAGTACGAAGATCTTTCAAGCGACCAAGCCTACGATGACCGTGACGATATTTTCATTCCAGACGTACCTCAGCAGATTCAGCCGATGGAGAAGTGGAGTGAAGAAGGGTCTCAAAGGAATGCGCAATCTCTACCACTAATTCCGGGTGCAGTAGTGCCAAGCAATGGTGCCAACTCTAAGGTGGAAGCGACTAACAATGAGATACACTCCTCATCGCCTAATGAGCACCCTTTATGCGGCCAAGTTTACGATGACTGTGATGATGCTTTCATTCCAGACATGCCTCAGCACGTTCAACAAGAAGAGAAGTTTAATCGAGAAAGCGCACAAACGGTAATTCAAACTCTGCGATCGCTACCGGGAAAACAGAATTCGGTTTCGGTGGGATCTGACGTTGCACGCTCAAGCGAATATGTCCTCTGTAGTAGTGAGACTTCAAGCCCTTCATATTATCAGTTATCAATGTTTAAAGGTACGGCTGAGGAGGCCTCCAAGGAAATAAAAAAATATACAGGTGTTGGAACATATCTTGTGCGCACAGAGAATTCCGGTAAAACAGTGCTTACTGTGAGATCTTCGGATAGAGAAATTTCGAAATACGTTCTTGACACGAGACGCACTGATGGCAAAATTTCCATATTAAATCATGACAGACTATTCGACAGTGTATCTAATTTGTTAAATCATTTCCACGAAGCTTGTCTCCCTGAGCGGAAACTTAGGCTCACAACACCGTATCAGTTAGCTGAAAGGTACAAGTGAAACGCACGCTCTTCCCCTTGTCTATGTTTAGGATCGATTAATTTAGGAACATGCTCAGAAAGGATGGAACATGAATATTAAAAATAACTTTTTTCCCTTTTTTTTTGGATAAAAGTATTACACTTATATTTCAAGATTTATTAATAAATAATTTTATACTTTAAAGCATGTTTTATGTAACACATTAAAATAATGAACATATATTTCAAAGTTTTGAAAATGAATCATAAGCTATACCTATTTAGTAAGTATAACATTTCCATGAAACAGTTAAAATGCACTATGTGTATTATATTATAATACTTTTCAAGATTTATTTTTTTAATATCTTGTCTTCTCATGTATACTCAGTTTTGCTATTTGCGCAAATAATCAATTAAATATCATATTTTTTGTTTTTATTGTAATGATTTTTTATTTTGTTTTCAATTGCATATTAAAATATCTACAATTATCATACAATAACGAAGATAGTTCTCAATGTAATCTCGTAATAAGATTTTCAAAATGCAATTCATCGATATCATAAACAAAATTGAGTGATTATATTATTAAAACATAGATTAATATTTATATATAATAATGCATTATATATCTGTATCCTATCGTATCAATTATACATTTTAAATTACATACTATCTCTTGAAAATATAGAGAACGCATAGCAACGCATAGATCGCTACTCATCCGATTTACCGTGAATCTCCGTATGTGCCCGTATGTGCCCGTATATATTGTCTAAAAGTCAGTGTACGATTTCAAGACGCAACTTAAAAACCAAACAAAAACTAAAAAAGCCTACATAAAAATGAAACTATAAAAAATTACACCATCTCAGATTTTAGACAGTTTAAAAAATAAAAATTCAGCAGGATAAGACTTCATATCACAGAATTTATTTAAAGTAATAAAACACGAATAGAATATTCCCGAATTCAACTTATCAATAAATCCACAGAAGAATAAAACCTAGAAAACAATTTAAAAAATTGCAAAAATAATTCCCATTCGCAAAAGTGGTAACAAAAATGATGTCAGTAACTACAGACCTGCATCTCTACCATCACGCATCAACAAAATATTTGAATGAAAAAATACAAATTGACCTCATTAGATTTATTGAAGAAAATAATATTTTTTACAGTAAAAAATTTGCATTTAGAAAATATCACAGTACCATAGATACATTAATATCTACACAAGTCTTTATAATACACAATTTAAACAAAAAGAATAAAGTTTCAGGCATATTCATTGATTTAAAGACAATTAATGGCCGAGTGGAATGGCGAGTAGTTAAAACGTGGAATGGCGAGTAGTTAAGACGCTAGTTTGCGGATGCTAGTGACTTAGTCACCTCGAAAACTAAGTCGGTGACACAAATCTTTATTCATAGACCTGACTTGACTAAGTCAGCGAGCAGGGAAATCCATGCTGGTGCAAATAATAGCAGCCAATCACAGATCAACCACAAACAAGGTTAACAGTGGTTCCGCGTCAAGTTGCAATCGATCGCCGGCCGATATACTTAAGAAGTTCAAGAATATGATGTCGATTTTGAAGGAGAAGATGGCCCAAGAAAGGAAAAGCGTAAAGAAGAAAGGTCGGAGGTGGTTCGCCAGAGTACGAAGTAAGTACATTTTTATATTTTTGTTTGATGTTTATGAGCTGAAAGATAAAATAAAATTTTGCACCGTTTAGCTTTTTTGCGGACACATAATATAATAAATATAATTAGAACAAATTTTAAAAACGTGTTCGTTTTAAAATATGTACAGTATGTGTCTAATTTCTTATGCACAATCATTATATTTGGTTATTGTAATCGTCTTCCTACCCTCTATATAATACTCTAGTTATACATTGGATATATATTTTGACTTCAGATGGAAACGGAAGAGGAGTCATTTGTGGAATCCCTTCGAGAGAAGCCGGCATTTCAAGGTCTTCCCAATTTTATCGAAAGTGGTGTCCCCTGGAATGTCCCGATCCCAAATCCTGTGACAAATAAAAACAGCACTCCCTTAAAACCACCCAGTAAAAAAATAGGAAAAAAAACAATACCCATATCTCAATTAAATGAAAACTATTGACAACTGCCAGGCCAACGAGCAGATATAAAAGTGAATTTCGATTTAGAATCGCAAATTGCACACCCATTCAGGGAAGGAAAATATTTTCTATTTATATAGTTATTCGGGTTTTTTTTGATTCCATAATGCGTATATGTGTGCCATCGATAAGTCCAATAACTCCAGGAAAGTCAGCAATCTCAAATAATTTAATCTTTTCTTGCCGAGGATCGTGGGGAAATTTAATGAAATGGTCCATCAGATTAACAAGCGTGGTGCTTACTTTAGTCACAGAACGACTTACTGATGCCTGACTCATTCCAACGGTATCTCCGACAGTAGGTATTCTGCATGGATGAGATGCCAAAATATCTTAGAGTTACCATGATTTGCAACCTCAAGGAAACCTCAAGGAAAGGGGATGACCACGCATAGTATCCGTTGTTGGTATATGTGGGGAGAAAATATCAAGCAAGTACTGTGTTCCGTCTCTTGTAAATGGGTATTTTTTATAAATATCATTGTCCGATAGGTTTTCATCAAGAGTGTGATCTATTCTACGTTGATAATACTTTCTTTTTCGTCTAATGTTAGCACGAAAAACATTCATATAAGCGCCATTTATATTTTGCAGTAAAATAAATAAGCACAAATAATTAATACATAAAATGGGCTTTCAATAATAAATTGACAACATGAAACATCTATCACTCATTTTTATTGGCTAGTAATGGCTAGTGACGCTGACTAACTTTGTAAGACACCTTTTGAGGTGACTAAAAATTACAATACAATTTATAGTCAGCGACTTAGTCTTCATTCCCTGACTTAGTCTTCATTCCTTGACTTAGTCTTCATTCCCTGACTTAGTCTTCATTCCCTGACTTAGTCTAAGTCAGGTCTATCAATACGATTTTGTTGAATAGTCAGCTGATTTAGTCAGCGACCGCCCCAGTAGTCTACAGTAACTTATCATCATAATTAGGAAAAATTGATGGATACATTTATCAATTATTAATCCACAATGTATATATCATCAATTAATTAAAACTGTTTTAAAACTGTTTTAGATCAATTTAATTATGTGTGAAAAGATATTTTAAATGTCCTGTTTACTTATGTTTTTCGAAATTTGGTGCGATAAGATAGCACAACATAAATCAAACCACAATCAAAATTATCATAATACATCAAAACTGATGTTTGATCATCAATTAACTAACTCACCAATGAAATAATATTTATACATAAAGTACTTACTTCTACTATTTTTTTTAATACTTTCAACCACCATTTTGAAAAAGGGATGCTTTGGTCGACACATCATAACACTGTTCATCACAAGAGTCGGTTTCTTGTAACCGCCAGGTCCCGATTGCAGCTGTGTTTGAAGTGGAATTTCCTGATCAAGCAAACATGTGGTAGTTGAAGGTAGACTTGAAGATAGGGGGATACGACATTCCACGTCCATGTCCAAATAGACACCCCCGTAATGATGCATAATAAAATAGCGTATAAGATCCCCTTTTTCGAGTCCTAATTTATAGGTCTTATAAGCGGCAATTTGTTCTTTCGAGTAGTGGGAATGTATCAACTTTTCTGCGATAGAATCAGTCCAGATAATAAACTCAAAATCGGGATTCAGTTTGACGCAACCTTGAATAAGTGGTTTGTATTGAATTGGAATATTTTTTGTTTTGTAAATGTAGTGAATGTATTTTGGAATTTTGTTTCCAAAGGTTTCTGTATCGTTAAAATCAGTATCTAGACAATATGATCTATTACTGTAATAATGGCTTCTATTAGATCTTTTAGCTGTTAATTGACTTCTATCTCTTAGCAGACGGTTTCCATTTTGAAGAAATACATTTTTTTTTTGATAATAAATATATCTAAAACAAAAATAAGATAACACTAAAAAAATAATCCATTTTAGTAACAGTTTCAACCTTTTCGATGGATAATTAACAAAACATCGCTTGAATTTCATCACGTTCGGCTTTTCACAAATATATTTACACCTTTGAAAAGTGTTATGCTAAGCAGGGGCGTCAACTGAAAACACTCATTTGTAAATCAATACTTCATTTCACATCTATAGCACGATAATAGTATTACTCTTTAATGTGAATTTATATAGTAACTTGGTTCTGGGTATAATAATAGTCACGGATCATGGTTGAGTGATTTAACCGTCTAAGGTCTTTGTATCATGCTAACTATAGTAATATTATATTTTAAATATAGTTATTTGATTAAGTTGTTAAATTGTTTAGACGCACAAAAACATATATATGGTTTGAGAAGATGTAAGTAATTCTGTTTGGTATCTTATACCGTTTCAATAAATGATAGTGTAAAAATTGTAAAATTAAAATTAAGAAGCTTTAAGGTTGGTAACAGTAAATGATCATATAATATTCCATTTCTCAACTTTCCTACAATTAATTAAACATTCATATATAAAAAGAACTAGAAAATATCAAACCGACCGCCAAATAAGATTTTAAAAATAAAATTATACAATTGATTTAAAGGAAAACCAGTGTTCACGTATAACTCCAAATTCTTTTCATCAAACCAGAAATATTAGTTTAATTTATGATTAAACTTTAAACATAGCTTAATTGTACTATATAAAAATATGTGATGACATTTTACTCCATTCCTCAACACAACCACGGAGTAACTACAAAATAAAAAGGACTAGAACTTTATACAAAAGCTACTGCTAAATAACAAACAATTTTAAAAAATAATATTGATATTTTTAAATGAAAAACGACATTTATTACTAAACCTCAGAAAGGTCAATCAAAAGGAATGTGTTATAATCAAACCTTAAATAATATTATATTTTTTTACAATCCAAACATAGGCCTGGAGGGATAAGATGGAAAGTCAAACCTGTAGTTAACCCTTCGTACGTGGACATACTTTGTAAGGTTTGCTACGTGGAGGGGGGTTTTACCCCCTCCCCCTGGAAAACCAAACTTACAATCATCCGATTAAGCTGAAATTAGGTATACAGATACCTCCTAAAGACTTGTCGAGGGATTTTAATTTTCAAAAAATGAATCTATTGGTATCATTTTTATGACCTGATTACGTGATAAACTCCAGTTAGGAACACTGATTAGGAAAATAACCATATATGCTATATATTGACCAATATATGCTATAACTTTTGTTCAATGCAACCAATTGACTTGAT
>JAUZND010002573.1:0-12781 GCA_034780555.1 Coelogynopora nodosa
TGATGATTTAAGCTGTGTTAGATAGGAATAATTCATTTTTATACTACCTAATAGGGGGGGGGGGCTCTGAAAAATTCAGGTGGGTCCAGACCCCATCTGACCCCACCGTGGAACCGCGCCTGCGTTTATGCATACCAAAATGTTGACTACAAAGTGATAAGGATATAACAAACGCTTACATATCTACTTATGGTGATCACTTTAAATTAACGAACGCTATAAATACTTACCGGTGATTTTTTTATCATATTGAAATTATAATATATTTAGCTTCAATATATTTAGTTATTTTGTAGAAAAAAATATTTTGCAGCGTATAAGCTTTAACTTTTTATAAGCTTGCGTTTTTATAAAAAATTGTAATTAAAAGCTTAAGCTTTTAATGCATGTTCCCTTTATATAATAATATTTTAGTATTTATTATATTCATAATTTTGTATTTAATATATTTGTAATTTTGTATTTAATTTATTTGTAATTTAGTATTTAATTTATTTGTAATTTAGTATTTAATTTAATTTATAGTAATTTAGTATTTAATTTAATTTATAGTAATTTCGTATTTAATATATTTGTAATTTTGTATTTAATTTATTAGTAACTTTGTATTTAATTTAATTATAATTTTGTATTTAATTTATTTGTAATTTTGTATTTAATTTATTTGTAATTTTGTATTTGATTTTTTTGTAATTTTGTATTTAATTTATTTGTGATTTTGTATTTAATTAATTTGTAATTTTGTAATTAATTTAATTAATGTGTAATTTTTTTTTATTTAATTTAATTTATTTGTATTTTTTGTTTTATTGTAATTTCGTATTTAATATATTTGTAATTTTGTATTTAATTTATTTGTAATTTTGAATTTAATTTATTTGTAATTTTGTATTTACTTTATTTGTAAGTTTGTATTTAATTTATTTGTAATATTGTATTTAATTATATTAAAATATATATTCATTTATCGATTATTTTTATTTTATTACAATTTATATACATTATCGATTAATTATTAACATTTATATTACATTATCGATTATTTATTTAAACTTTAATTTATATTCATTTATTGAATATTTATATATTAATAATTCTATTGTATAATAAACTACTACTACTCGATACTTTAAAAAATAATCCCGCTTTCTTAATGTAAAAATATTTGTTTGATTTATATTTAGCAGATACTGTGTTCATAACCATAGAATACTACATATGAGTTCCAACACAAAGTTCCTATGTACCATAATATGCTCAAAACTATAACATAACTATAATTAATAACAATATTATTATTACAATTCCCAATTAACGTTTAATATTTTTATATAATTTACCCACGTTTTAATCAATTTAAAGTATACGATACATTTAGTTTTATTAATACTGTGTAGTCTGACAATTTTGAAATAATACAAATAATAAGAAAAATTAGGGTATATAAAAAATATATATATATTCTCATTTCTTCGTGATTTTTTGTTTTAATAATTTGTTGTTAATTACTGTCATATAGTAACGACTCTGCATATTTTAAATCTGTGCAAACAGTCGACAGTACATTGGCGATTCCAATAAAAACTGAACTTTGCATGTGCAAGAATGTTACAATCATACGGTTTATCCAACTGATTATTTCTCTGTATGTACCGATGTACTAATTGAAAAAACTCGGGTCATATATAATAGTATACTATTGTACAGACTTGTAGTGCTCATATTACTATCTATAGCCTTTAAAAAGATTATATTGTCTTAAAAATAAATTATTTAGATTAGAGTAAGGTAAATACTAAATGTTAAATAATTTTTTTGATGTATTAATTAAAGTAAAAGGTTAATTTATATATGTATAAAATGTTATGTACTTGTTGAATTGTTTATTTATTTGAACCAATATTTTGAACCATGGCATGTTCATTAACAATTTAAACCCCTACTATGTCTATATACTCCTTACACAGGGTGTCTACACATACGTGATATTCACTTATATACGTGAATTAAAAAACTCAGCCATTTCCACTATAAAAATATGTGATTTCGGTGATTTTTGGAAAAATATACGTGACATTTTATTCTAATACATGAAATTTTTGTCATATACATGAATTTATAAATGTATGGCTTATATAAATATTTTTTTAGTACCCTTTCCAGAATTGGTGAAGATCTATAACATAATAATGAATGCGAAAAGTAGCAGCAAGGATTTGTATAATGCAAGGAGTATAAATGTTTTCTTACTATCCAAATGGATCTGATTGGTTAGATTCTATGGAATTCTCCAATTACGCTTTGAATAGGCACGTTCCATCTACCTATATAGAGTTTATATACATAAAAATATATGTGAATTCTATTGGATATACATAAATTTTTTTCTTCTTTTAGTGTAGAAACCCTGTTACAGAGTACCTTCTCAGATACCTGGCACTGTATTTTGTTAATACTGTTAAATATAGTAGCTTTATTATGTGTATATTCTTTTAAAACCTTCTGTATTCTTCTAGTACACATTCTTTTATAATGTAAGGCAAAATTAACAGAATTTTTATGATTTTTTTCAAAATACAATACAATTATTTTTTCAATAACACCTAATCCACAATTAATAATTATATCAAAGTATATGAATTACTTTTTGTTTAACTTATTATAATATTATTTAAGTTTACTTATGATAAAATTATGAAGTTTAAATATATAATATTTTTAAATTATATACCCATGGCCATGCTGTTGCAGATATTAATTTGATAAATTATTTAGAATCATATTTTTATTATAATGTTTGCCTACTAAAAAAACAGCACAGCTTTATTCTTTATTAAAGATTTTAATGTAGTCAAAAATATATTATTATTCCAAAAGTAATTATTATAAGATTTTAAATCTAAATTAGAACTATATATTTCAAAATATGTTATATATAAATATTAATATAGTGAAACAAAAATATACTATTTTTAATAGTAAACTAATTTTATTTACATACATTATGTTAACTAATAATTAATAAAATAGCTACTTATAAATTTATATTTAAAAAAATACCTAAATCACAAGTAATAAATAATAATTTATATTTTATATTAAATCAAAATATATTAATAAAAAATAAAGCCAATTTTTTTTTTTACAAGTAGCCTAATAAATTATTCAGTGACAGGAAGCAAATAAATACATTAAATCTACTAAAACTTAAAAATAATAAATTTAATTAAAATAATATATAAAAAGCATTTATGCATTATTAGTCTTACTGATCTTATTTTATAGTAATTTTATGATATATCATTATTTTTTACATAATTATAATTATTTATATTATCATAAATTTACCATATATGAAGTTATCAGGAAAACCATATATTATGTGAAATATAATGTTTAATAAATAACGAGCATTTCCTCAGATTACTATCCAGACCATTTGCACATTATAAATGTTATGCAAATTTAATAACATTACATAAATGTAATGTTATTAAATTTTCTGTTAAATGTTTCTGAGAACATTTCTATTCTCTGATGTTTTAAACAAGTTTAGCTTTAAAATATTATATTCTAATCTCTATTGAAATTAAAGTAAAGTGTATATTAAGTATTTCAAATAAAAATAATTATACATTTGCTTACTGTTTAGACCATTTATGATTTATACATTTTATGAAAATTTAAAAGCAATGTATTTGCTCCATTAATGTTTTTAAAATCTTTAAAAATATTTTTTTAAATTCTAAACTCCATATAGTTTATATTTTTAAGTATATAATTAATAATTTAGTTAATAATTTAATTTATTATAACTTTTATTACCCAACAGTTTGCAAACCATCTCAACCATTTCAAACTGTTAAAAAAATTACAAACTGTTAAAATTCCCATACTGTCACAAAATTTTTACATAAGTATCATATTTAATTTAAGACATTTTATTATATATATATATATTTACAAACAATTAGTTCTTGTATCAGTGCATTAATATAAATTTGATTATAATGCTTTTAATATACATACAAAATATTTTATAAAATTTATAAGTAAATACTTGAGTGAAAATTTTTTTAGATCCTTAACAATTTTGATACATATGTATAAAATTATTATTAATCTATAATATTATAGTAAATAATATTTTTTATACAAAATATTTAAATTATTATTGACTAACTTATATTAGCTATTAGAGCCTTTACTACAGATTCAACTGCTTATATCAAATATATATTTAACTTTAAATGTTTACTATTAATTCATGTGGAAAATATTAGCAGTTAAAATGTTGATCTGTTGTTAAATTTATTATTCAATCTATATTTAAATCTTTTATTAAATTTATAGTATAATTAGTAGTTCAATTTGCATAAAGGTTAAATACATACAAAAATACTTATTTTTAACTGGTATGAATTAAAAAAATTATATTAAAATAGATACTAACAAATTGTTTTAATGAAAATATTATAAATTATATAATATATTAGGCAGGCATGCTATATTATTATATAAAAGGACATAACTAACATAACAGGCACATTTTTCTAAATTTACATTATTAAATAATTACATTATTTTAAAGTATGACAGTGTTATTTATATTTAACATTGCAACATTCACTGTCAAATATTATATTTTTAGTAATAACAAATTAACATTTTGTCCAAACACAAATTAATATATTTACCTCAATATGGCAACAACAATGAAGTGTCCACTCATATTTTTTAACTCCCAAAAATAATGAATTGTACAATGGTCCTTAGTATTGACCATATAAGTATATAATAAAGATGGTTCTTATGTTTAATGTGCATATTTGTGTTAAATTAAATTTATGATTAATTATGCTTTTCAGATGAGTATATTTAATTAACTTATTAACATATTTTTTAACTTATACTAAGTTTTTGACAACCTTATAAATTGTTCAGTCCAGAGGTGTTCACTGTATGATTGCACTTATTTATGAAGGAATACATTTATTAAGATAATAGTTTTAAATACCACATATTTGGTTTTACATATCATCGCCTCAGAACAATTATATGAAGATAATCTCCTGAAGGTCTGGAAGTTCTGAATGTCTCACTTTAAATTGTGACTTATTCATATTATTTAAATACATAATGTTTACTTAAATTCTCTATTGAGTTTACAAAATATATCTTACATATTTATAAATTATTAAATATTAGCTTAGCAAATTCCATATTATGGTATAAATCATGTGAATAGCAATCAGCTACTGTTTATTATAATATAATACTTTATATATTAAATAATTATATTATCTCATGTGCTCAGAAATTCATTTATGTATATGAGTTCTTCCCAAACAAGATACTTTTATTAAGTTTAAAGAAAGCCATTTTTACATGATGTTTACTCATCCTTAGTATTAAATATTAAACCATAACTATATATATATATTAATATTCTGTAATTGGTACATATTATGCTACCTATTTAAAAATTGATGTTATGATGACCTACTTAACTAAAAATCTTAGATTGTAAATATTCAAAACCATCATCTATATATATATATTTCTTTTAGTGAACTAATTATAATACTCCATTCAGATAATTTAGGATAGTTTAGTCTCTCACATTTGATTCAGGTGTATGTTTTATTGATTGTACAAACTGTTGCTTGAAAAGTTTCAGTTCATTAAGATCTATATTTTTTATCTCAAGCATCTCAACAGCATCCAAGCTTGACTTTTCAAATATTCTGTTGAAACAATCTACGAATGTGAAACTATACAATACTGTCACAATCATTTGACAAAGAGCTTATTACCCACACACAGAATATCATCATTCTTCTATTGATTATCATCAATGATTTCAACTGATTATCCATACTTTCATGTATCTCAAAATATAACCACTTACCTTGACAATTAAAAATTATAATGCTGAGGTTCGGCCAACTGTGTAACTTTGAGAGACTCCATCATTGCTGATGTGAGTACTATTGGACTTAACTCTTCAATAAATATCAAGGGACTATCATGTTAAAAATTTTGCTGATATTTTGCTGATACATTATATTGTATTAATTTTTATATATATTAAAAACCTACTATCCATGTATGGATTTTAAATTTTGTTTAGCTGAACAAAACTTTAAAATAATTATATGGAATACCATAAAATTGATAAAATAAAAGTTAATATAAGCCACAAAAGAATTCTAACTAGAAACAATGAGATAACAACTGATAGTAGTTGTCAGATAAAACTCACAATCATTATGAGAATTAGGTAGCCGTAATCTGTTTGTAATTCCTGGTTGATATTTCAATCCAATTTACTTTGTATATTTCATTTTGTAAAGATTATCTATAAATAATCATTTTCACTCTAATAACATAAGTATGCTCTAAATCTTGTTTTATGCATAATTCAAATCTGTTCACATATCACAAAAATATTGAATATTTAAAAATGAAGGGCGGGAGGTTTAACTGACCAAAATGTTAATATTTTGAATCTCTTGATTAATTTCAGTTCAATACTTTATATTTGTATCATCAGCTTTGACAATTTTACCTATTGGAACATCAAGAAGTATATATTAAGAATATATTATGTACAATGTAGTTTATGAACTTTTAAGATTCACCACTGTTATAGGACCGCCGCGTTATTGTATAATGTTATGTGAAAGGGCTCTTCGTTGAACAGGGGTATCCAAAATCCAGAGAATGTGACCATCACGGCCGACTTAATTGCGTCCTTGTTGTACTTCCTTGGCCTGCGCCTCTTCTTCTATTTCCTATTCAATTTCTACAAAATCTTCTCCGTGTATATATTTATCAGAATCACCACATTCTTCCCCATCTTTATATTCGTTTATATCTCTTTGTAAAATATCGAATATATCTGGTTGTTCCATTACAAAATGATTATTCCATTACTGAAATATTTCTATTATGAAAAACTTGGATTTTTAAATAATTAAAAATAGACTCCCCGAAAATGAAACTAAATCAAAACAATTTATAACTCATATTCAAAAACTACTTATTAAAGAATCATTGTTATAAAATATATTTAATATATTATATAGATTTGTATTTTATTTATAAATAAAAGATTTTTATAATCCGATTTTTTTTTTATAATATAGATCACTCTGAATTTTTCTGGATATACGGAAAACATACTTAAAATAAAAGTCAGTTATTTTAATTGGCAGTGATATTCATGACACATTCATATGCATTTTTAAAATATTGTTATCAACCGTTACATTTGTAACGGATGTAGTGTACAAGTGTTAACTATTCAATAAAGTTTTTTGTGTTTTAAAAATTAAAATTATAATATAAATGTTTGTTATTTTTAGTAAGGTTTCTAGTTCTTAGAATAAATGTACTCTAATGTAAATAACATATATATAATGACACTCTAATAAGGAAAACAAAAACTTTTATTGTTATGTTATTTTCAATTTCATTATTTAAACATTTGTTAATAATGTTTTTATATGCCTCTTTTATTTTCTATTGACATGTGAGCTTAAACAAAAGTGACCACCAAATGTTTTGCTACCATGCATGCTTTATATTGATCTCTCAAAAGCAATCAGTTATCTTTTTAATTAAAATATTCTACTTTGGTTAATTTATTTTTAAACATTTATTTTATAGTTATTACAGATACACTTTTTATATTATACAAGCAAAGATCTGATGGCCTAGTTTTTAGTGAGTTTTCTCACCAATCATTAATATTTCTGGCTTGATTCCTACTCTGTATTTGATTTATACTCAGTAACTTGCTAATTTATAATTATGATTTTTTATTTCAAATGAAGTATTGTAATAATTAATTATATAAGTTCAATTGCTTATAAAATACATAACTCCTAGGAATAGACACAAATAAGTGAGATAAAATCCATTATGATAATCGAAAAAATATTAATTCATTTGCTGCAATGTATTCAACTTTATTTTGAAATTTCAAATAATTTATTCCATTTAATAATTAAATTATATTTTAGTACATTTTTAATATACACAAGTTTAGTTGCAGTTAGTCAGAGGAAAATATAATAAGATATTAAATTTGTGAATGTTTGATCAATTTATAAATATTATATTATCTTTTCCACTGCTACCTGATAAAATAAGTTGTAATTTTTGTTCAGTGAAATATTTTAAGTAGTATTTTTAATGATTTTATAAATTATACTTTGTATTGAAAGATATTTTTAACTTTTAATTTTCACCAGCTATCAACACACATTATAATACCTTAGAATTCAATTTTTTATGTTTAGTTCGAAAGCAGTTTTTGTACAATTTGTTTAAAAATTATTAATGGTTATTTTATAAATATTATTAACAATATTTCGATTTTCAGAATTTTAAATCAATGCACAGAAAATCTAAACATGTAAGTATATGATTTTGATAATAATTCATAGTAGTGTGGAAGGAGTACCTCTAGAAAAAAGACCCCCTACTCCCACATCGCTCGTCTACTGCACCCGGCCCCCCTCCGGCCCCGCCCTAGGACCGAATTCAATGTTGCATTCCTATTGACCGATTTCAACTAGGTCAAGTTCGTTTCCAGAAAATTCGCGGGCGTGGATTCCGAATTTGGGGTTTATCAATCGATTTGGGAGCCAATCAGGATCGAGTATTTGTTTTGGTTGCTATGGCTTCCTATTGGCTGATTTAAACAAATTAAGGTCAATTACGTTTAATTCAAGGTCACTAAGTTGGATTTTGGTATTTAAAAATTGATCAGAGGTTGTCTAATGGTAATAATAGATCACTTTTGAACAATTTTAAATTTTTCCTAAAACGATGCATTGTAGCCATGTAATCACCGATCAAGGTGATTTCAATGGGGATTCCGACTGTGTTAAAAGTCGTTGAATTCGATTTTGCTATTTAGAAATCGATGCGAGGCACTCTAATGATAGAAATCGATCATTCGAGCACATTTATTAATTTTTCTCAATACGACATCTATTTCGATTAAATCAGGTATGTAAATTGATTTGAGATATACTACTAGTATGAAAGCGCTATAAGTAGATACAATAAATATACTTTATGTATACTTCTTTTTAAACATATGCAGGCACATTGTTGTATTTAACTCCCTTTTACTGTGAAGTTTAATCTCACTTAGTCTCGTGACTGGAATTATTCCTGTAGATGTTAGTATCCTAAAATCCCTAGACTTCTAATGTTTAATACCCTAAAATCTATGAACTCCTAAATTTTTACAACCTAAAATCCCTAAACATCTTTGATTTTATACCCTGAAATACTGAAGTCTATTACCCTTAATCCCCAAACTCCTAAAATTTTGTACCTAAAAATCCACAAACTCCTAACGTTTTATACCTTAAAATATCTAAATTCCGAAAGTTATATACCCTAAAATGTCTAAACTCATAAAGTTTTATACCCTAAAATCCCTAAACTCATATAATCCTAAAATATATTCCCATAATTTGAATAATTGATGCGCATCTGCTTAATGATTTAAAATGACCTTTTTTTATTATTTTTAATTATACTGAGTTAGAAAGTAATATAACAAAAATGTCAGTGTCACTGCTCATCATCAGTTTCATTTTTATCGTTCGGCGTATCAGTAATGTTGACATAGTCATCTCCGACTTGACCAGCCCATGTCCACTGTCCGACTTGCTTTCTAACTTGATCTCAAAATATGTACCAACTTCGTTTTATTACTTTTCCATACCAGACATTATTATGACGGTGATTAGTTTGCTTTTTAATATTATATTTTACTATTATTGAATATAACCATGCTATACTACTGGTCAGTTGATCAGTAGTATGGCGTGGTTTTTTTTTGGTTGGAGCGGCGTTTACCGTCGGTGCATCGCCGGCTTTTCGTCAGGCCATAAACTACGGCGTATCAGCGGCGTTTACCATCGGTGCATCGCCGGCGTTTTTTGTACTGTGTCCACTCAGTGCTAATTGGCGCTATATGTAACTGAATTTCGATTTAGGTGTGTTGCATTAAATGATTCTGTAACCTCTCTGAAATTATGTCACTACACAACAAAATAATTTCCACACATTTATCTTTTCTCAAACTCGTGTTGCTCAATCACTAATATGGCTACAAAAACTTTTAATTAACAGTGCAGATGTAGGCTACGTTGCTATACACAGACATCGACATAGACAGACACATCGATTTAAATACTAATTTTATCATTGAATAACGACATATACATTATAATATACTTAGACATAATATTTGGTATACTTTATATGTTTCCTGAATTCTGAACCAATCTGAATATTTAGATGCCGACATATTCGAATAATTACATATTATATATATTTACGTTTAAAGTCATCATTAACAATATTTGCAATATTTTTCAAATTTAACGAAATTTAACGAAAATCTAATTGAATCTGATTGAATCTAAGTGAATCTGATTGAATCTGATTGAATCTAATATTTTGGTAATAACACATAATTTGTATTACTAATTCAAATATTATTATATAAAGAAATTGTTTGAATTAAAGTAGTTAAAAAATTCGATATAAGCAATTGGTTTATAAAATGTTAATAATTATATTTTTTATTGACACTGCATGTCACTGCAAATTATATATTCTGAAAATGGTTTCTGTGAGGTGTCCAAAGCCAAATTTTTGAAAGTCTGTATCTCTTAAACGATTAATTTTGTTAAATATAAAGGGATTAGAGTTTTAATTCTATTTCAGTCTGACAAATCCAATTTGCCTTTGGCATTTGTTTTTTGCAATACAAACTTAGTGGAAAGTGGCTATTACACTGGATGGTCTGGGTTAATATTGTGTTTATATTGAACCAGACATGTAAAAATTGAAAGTAAAAACTCAAATATATAACAAATATAATTATTAACTGAAATTATATTGTGTATGTTGGCGATGAATTGCGTTACCCGACGAGTATGGTTCTCGTTGGAGGAATTGCGTTATATATTTTTGAACGTAATTGGTCAGACGAATTGTGATGGTGTCTAATCCGTCCGACCAATTGCGTTCCAAAAAAAGAATGCAATTCATCCGATGAGAACCATACTCGTCGGGTAACGCAATTTGTCGCCAACATGTATATATTGGACCATGCATGGTCTGGGTTAATAATATATAATAGACTATTATACCAGATAGTGCAAGCAAAATAGTGTATAACTTCTGATATTAGTATTACTATTAGCCTTTAGTTTCAAAAATATATTTTTTAATTTAAATATTTTTTAATTACAAATTTTAAAATTTATAGTATAACATTAATATTTAGAACTATATTATATATTATTATTTTAAAGTCTATTACAAAAATGTGCCTCCCCCATTTTTTCATTGAAAATATATATATTTTGAAATGTTTTGAATATTTATGAAAAAAAACCTTATTAATGTTGATTATTATGAAACTATGTCTATACAGAATACAATTTGGGATTTGGGCAATGTCATTTAGACCAAAGTCATCTAAACTAACATTGGCTGACACTAACTCAGAACCTCCCACCCACCCATAATCCATAATTAATAACTGTAAACTGGTATTTATAATATTATTTTTTTAACATCATTCTTTGATAATTAGACCACCTCCATCCCTTTAGCATCAACTGATGCTAGTTTAGACACCTTTGGATATTATCCTGACCCCTTAGACTATGTGACAAAATTTTTATTCCAAATTATATTACATGTAAAAGCAGCCAGAACTGCAGTGACCACATATATGTCAGTCCAAAAAGTAAAGTATTACATGAACATTTAAAAGATCTGTACTATATGATACCCCATTAAAAAATAAATATCTATTACCACATTAACAATTTCAGCAATCATATAAAAAATACAGAACAATAGTAAGTTTTAAATACATTGAAAACCACCCTTACCTTTAAAAAACTATTAAAAACATGATGTATATGTTGGTGACCAGTTAGGGACCTAACAAAGTTTGGGACTGGGCCAACCAGTTAGGGACTTTTTGAAGGTCCCCAACTGGTCGACCAGTTCGGGACCTCAAAAAGTCCCGAACTTCAAGAGGTCCCTAACTGGTCGATCTAGTTGGTGACCAGTCTACTAAGTCGAACTTCGAAAGGTCCCTAACTGATCACCAACTAGATCGACCAGTTAGGGACATCTCGAAGTTCGGGACTTAGTCGACCCATTGAGAACCAGTATTTGCACATAACTTAAATAAGTCTGCAACTAATCTTGGAACTTTTCATTGCACATTATTACTTATAGGTCCCTAACTGGGCCGACCAGACTTTTTTGTATATATCTCATGTAGTTGATGTTTTTATAGCATAGGCTACAGTTTAAATGTATCTAAACAATGCTTAGAATCGATGTTATTTAAATGTGGTTACTTTCCGTAATAGTGAAGTCCCGAACTTTGAAAGGTCCCTAACTGGTCGCCAACTAGATCGACCAGTTAGGGACTTCTCGAAGTTCGGGACTTAGTCGACCCGTTGAGAACCAGTATTTGCATGTAACTTTAATAAGTCTGCAACTAATCTTGGAACTTTTCATTGCACAATATTAATAGGTCCCTAACTGGGCTGACCAGTTAGGGACTTTTTTGTATATATCTCGTGTAGTGGATGTTTTTTATAGCATACAGTTTAAATGTATCTAAACGATGCTTTAAACCAATGTTATTTAAATATGGTTACTTTCCGTAATAGTGAAGTCCCAAACTTGAAAGGTCCCTAACTGGGCCGAC
>JAUZND010002574.1:0-12781 GCA_034780555.1 Coelogynopora nodosa
ACGGGGTCTTGCATTCGCCGCTGCAAATAAATTAGAAAGAATATGGAAATCTGAATGCTCAGTTCAAACCAAAATTCATATTTTCAAGGCCACAATTGAAAGCATTTTACTCTATGGTGCAGAAACTTGGATAATGACCAAATGGCTCAGCAAAAGACTCGGATGTTACACTCATTTATTGAGAAAGGTAAAAAACGTGAAATACACAGATAGAATCACCAATGAGTATCTTTATGAAAACATCCAAAAAGTGACAAAATCGTTGAATGTTGACGACTTCACTTTGTAGGGCACTGTATCCGTAGCTCTCAACCAATAGCCGAACTTGTACTCTGGAAAGGCCATGGAAGGGTAAGACAAGGACAAGGAAACAGAGCAACGTTTATCAGAACTCTCCAAGCAAGCCTACCCTAAATGGATGCAGAAGAAATCAAAAGCATGGCAATGGACAGAAGAATCTGGTGACAGCTGATTAAGTGACTATAAACTAGCCAAACTAATACCTGTTGTTTTACTATACTAACACTCTTTCCAGTTCTATTTACTTCTGTATCCAGTTTTCATAATTTGAACATATCAATGCTTGTAAAAATGTATACTGTCCTAATAAACTGAATTATGATGATGATGATGATGAGAAGATGAAAAGAAAAAGGAAGTACTTCAGCTGTCTGAAGAAAGGAAAAGGCGAGAAGATAAAAAGAAATCAATTCAGAACAAGCTGGGTGATCAAAGAAGATTAGAAAATCAGCTGGTGATGGAAGAAGAAACAGCTAAACTATTAATTAAAGATGCTAATGTTAAACTATCAAGTGCAATGAAAGAATCAAGTATGCAATCTGCAAAAATTGCACAAATCATGTTGTCTTCAGGAAATAACAAATTAACAGAAATATCAAAGCAGCTTCTTGTACGCTCCAAAAAAGATGATTTAACAAAACGACTATGTGAAATAAACTCAAACAGTAGAGAACCCTGTGAAAAACGTGCTAAACATAACTAATTTGAAAGTTTATGCAACAAATGTACATACATTTTGTTGATTTAAAATTTAACTTTGATATTCAATGTAATTGATCCATGCTATATTTACTTTTCTGATTTGATATGTATAGTGTATATTCTGTATATGTATAGTATATTCTGATCTGATCTGATAAGTATATGGTATATTTTAAAACGCATGAGATTCATGTCCTTTTATCATGAACTAATTAATCATGTCTCTTATTTCTACCGAAATTTAGCAAGTGTGTTAATTTAGTTGTATATCGCTTATAAAATATGTACTTGAACAGTCTCCAATGTAGGTCCTTACTTACAATACATACCTACAACATTTATATTAGTATATTCATAATTTTCAACTTGTTATTAATATGTACTAATATATTTACCTTTTCTAGTACAGTAAAATTCGCCTATATCATATTTGCATGTATTGTATATTTGCCTATATTGTATACTTTTTAATGTACCTAGGCCTATCTTTTACACATTAAAACATGTGTATATTATCATATGTTCGTCTATATCATATAATTTTATGTGACAAATAAATATACAGTATAGGCCAATCCTACTGTATTTAAAAAAGATTTATGCATGGATTACATATATTTCTTTATGTGTCCACATATAAAGTTTTTTAAGATCGAATTAAAATTGTTTACTATATTATTATGTAATTGTATCAACTATTGTACGTTCTACTTTAGCCAGGTCAATTAGTTGTGGTGGTGTAGTTGTTTTAAATTGAGTATACCAGTATATGATTATAATGTTTATTTACCTAAAAATATTTATACTGCCACAACGTTTTTTTCTAACATTTTGTGTCATGGTGCGTATCTGTATAATATCTATGATCTGTCTATACCTCCAATTTGAAATTCAATTGGTGACTATTTTGATATCTGTTTTGGAGTGTGAATCTCGGCGTATGTATGTGTACAGTACACTACTGATATTCAATTGTACTTATTCTATAGTTGTCATATTTTATATATTGTTTATAAATAAAAAATTGTTATATGTTATAAAAAATTTCCTGAATTTTCTCATTTTGTCCTGAAATTCGAAAAAAACTTTGTCCTGAAATTTGAAAAAACCATGTGGGAGGCCTGCAACAGGTATGCATAAAAAATATATAATATTTTGATACTTCAACCAGAAATAGAGTTATAATTATCACTTACCCCCTTTTCATAAAACTTACGCCCTTTGAAAAATTGCAGGCGATATGCAAGAGAATCTATTTATTATAGAATCATTTTGAATTTAACACTCTAATATTTTGCCAATTTTATGTGCAATGCGGTTTAATATTTTTAATTATTCTCTCAAAGTTTCCATATATAAAAATGTTGTAAATTGTAGCTTAGCACTGATATAACTAACCAAAATCTTGCTTGAGTGTTTGCTATTTCAGAGAAGTCTACAAAACAAATATAATAAAAACATTACTATAGAGATAAGAGTTATGAAATAAAGTTCGGTGAAGTACATGTGACTTGATTAAATTTTCAGGATTCAGAGTACTCTGAAGGGACAGCAGGACGAGATAAGCGTTCTCCACATATCTGTGGATCAGCTAAGAAAACAATTGACCGACAAATCGACGGTAGTAAAGCGATTATCGATGGAGATCGCTAAGCAGCGAGACAAACAGCAGCTTTGGAGGCGTTTCTCGCAATGGCGACTTTTGAGGGAACAGAAAACGAGAGAAGTGAGCTTTGACGAATGAGCGAGATGGAGCCTTTGGTCACTATAACGGAAACAAATAGAATATCGTTTTCCCAGCAAGAGTATTGAGCAAATAAGAAATACGTTTACAATATATAAATATTAAAAATCTAAATAGATTATATATTTGAAACAACACAATGAATGAACTTTAAAACTTAAAATACTTGTTATACCAGTTGATAATATAATTATCTTCATTGTGCCTAACCTTTCATTAAAAAAGTGTTATGAAATTTAAGTGTTTTACTTATGAGCTTTCGACTCATATTTTATTGAATTTACGGGTGAATAACTATGAAAAATAGATCTATCATGTTCAAAAGAAAAACCAAATGAATAATTGAAATAAAAAAAAAAATTGACTATATTTTAAAGATTCATATATTTAATGTTGTTTTGTGATGATGTTATGATTATGTAAAGATACCACCTGTATATTAGTTTTAACTGTAAATTTAGAAATGTAATCTTGTAGATAAGTAAATAATAGCGAGCAATTATTGCAATTTCAAAATGCATTACGTGTACTATATTATCATCAAACTACTCTTACTATTTATTTATAAATAATTTTCTGTAATTTTTTGGAGTTTTTATTCAAATTATAAACTTATTATGGTGTTATCAATTGATCAAAAATTATAATTTAGAATATATTTAATTAACTTCGAATATATTGATATTTATAATTTCTTAATAATAACTTTATGAATCCGCGTATCAAACATATTTAGTGAAAATTCATAGTAGGTTTTAATTGCTATGATATAATAAACATCACTTAGCAAATATTTCCCCCTGCATTAAATTAAAAAACTTGTAATATATTTTATTCCATGAATTCTGGAAATAATTTTAAATATACAATAATAATAAATTATTAATTATAATATATGTTATGATAATGTCAACAAATAATAATTTATAATAAGTAAATATTTATCCGAGGATTCGGATAAATGATGCATGAAGAAATAAACTGTAATATATAAACTCTGTTTGCAATTCTTCGTTCTTTCTGAACAGATAATACATTCAATATTTACCGTCGGATTGGTTTATGCAATGTGTATACTATTATCAATCAACCTACAATTTTATTGCATCATTCTAATTTGTTTTATTTATTACTTATTTTCTCTTTGCTTTTAGAAACTATGTAGCAATATTGCGAACAGATTTCGTAAGAGCCGTGTCGAACGCAATGCGTTGACCCACTGGATGAACACAGTTGGGGGAACTTGGAAGACCCGCATTGAAAGACGCTGTGTTTCAGAGTCTCAGATGACCGTTCGATCCATTGTTGACGAATATGAATTACAAATGTTCCAGGTGATTGTTTCACCTTTTTACAATAAACTGGGCAGCGGTATTAAAATTATCTATTTTTGTTGCGAATCTTTACAAGTATCTTTACAAAAATATTTATTAGTAATAATATATGCATATATTGTTATTTACTAATTTTATTTTATAAAAATATTCTATGTTCGATCAACTCAAAACGGTTCTATTTGAATATATTTCAATCAGAATCGAGTATTAATATTTGTATTTGCTAGCTTCCCATTTATCGATTTTTATAAGGTTATGGTCGTTCAAATAATTTATTGTTGCTGAATTCCATTTTGCTAATTAAAAACTTATCAGATGTATTGTATTCGACGTAATTAATAATTAAAGTATATTTATTGATTTGTACAATATATGGCTCTATATCCATACGGAATCGATTTATGTGATTTTAACCAATATTCCTTCTAAATTAAGTACAAGATTTTGGAAATGAGAAGGTGATTACATTTTTTTGTTTTGACAGCAATCATAACTCAAGTGTATATATATATTTTTAAATATGCCATATATTAAATAAATTCAGCTATGTCGAGGGAATTTTTCGATATCGAGATCATTAATTATTATTAGCGACGACCATTTGTTATAAGTATAAATTTTTAAATAATGTCCTATGCTTTTCGCAATTGCTAATTTTCATCCCTGTACTTTGTGCTCTAGCTCTACCGCCCATTATTTTTATTATCCTACAATTTTTAATAGCTTACTAATAATTTAATTGAATAGCTCTAAAGTTTAAACCATTAAAATCCTAAATCGATATGATGAATTTAACTCCCATAAAATGTAAGTTTAGACAAAATAATGTTTCAAAATCTTAAAGCAAAAATTTAATAGCAAAATTAATTCCTTTAAATTATCAAATCTTACATTTTTATTTTCATAAAATGGTGAAATTTTATTTCTTTAAATTTGAAAATTATATCCAGGGTGTCGGCGACAGGAAAAAATCTGTAAAATGCTTAACCACCTTGGAAAACCTAGGGAAAAAAGAAATTTGGAGAATTCATAGAAAAAATGTGAATTTAGCTATTTACATAATGAAAAACGGGAATTGGTCTTGATATTTCTTTTGTGTTTATTTTAAATTATCCTGCTGGCACTTGCCCTGTCTTTTATTATATAATACATGTGACTTTTGCCCTTTTCGCTGCATAATCGTGTATTATACTATTATTGACTTCTTTTACGCTAAGCACAGCCAATTATGACTGCAGGGAATTAAGCAACCGGCTTGCTGAACTGTCCAAAGGTAATTTTTTTGCTAGTCTTGGTAAGAAAAACATCGAAAATGACAGTTATTAGCCGAGAAAAACCAAGAATTCGATTATGATAATAGCGCAGACACCGTGTATATCTCCGTGAAAAAATAATGTTTAACAACGTAAATTGCTTACGTTCAACCCAATAAAATTTCATATAACCCAATGAAATCATATTGCTTAACCCCAGTAACATCCTTAACATCTATTTAAATAGTACATGACAGAAATCAAAAGTAGTTTTAATAATGGAAACTTTTGAGAAGATGTGTCTGCTTATATCTTGAGAATGTATTTTGAGGTCTTGATCCGTGGTTCTCAAAGAATCCATCCTATAGTCATCATTCGGCGTCTTTTTCTGCAAATTAGAGTACTCTTCTTTAATTATAACATTTACAAGCATGAACAGATTCTGAGTAGTTATCGAGTTCGTAGCCAACTTTTCATTTTGTAACAGATTTTTTTGTAATATTTTTTTGCAAAACATGAGGGTAGGTGGAAGCCATTATAGTAAAAAGGGTATCAATTGTATTTTTCTCTTCCATTAAATCCTGCGATATGATACAGTCCTGTAGTTGCACCATATCAAACGAATAAACGATTTGGGTAGTCCTTTTTAAATACCTTGATAACATTTACAAGGTCATGTGGATGGAGGCTTATAAATGATTCCCTAAAACTAGTGAATAGTTTGCAGAGGTTTGATAAATAAATGTAAACGTGAGAGCAGTAAATTCTCTACAAATATGTTCTTTCCTGAAATTAATGGGCCGGCTATATATTATTGACGATACCATGAAACTTATACATCAAAGTGAACAAAAGAAATCCAATGAATCCAATAAATGACGAGGAACAATCTACTATCAACGATTCAGAGACAAATGATTACGTTGATAATAACAGACAACTAACTGTTTCTAAAAATAATCTCCGTATGGATAGGGACAATAATAACCTTCAAATTAAGTCCTTGCTGATTTCACATATTCTGGACAAATAAATTTCAGAAAATATTGCCCGACTGATAATTAAATTGAAAAAAACGTGAAGCAAAAACATCACCATATGACTTTTATACACAAGTATGATAAAGACCGGACTGGAAAAAGCTTACAAAATTTACGCTAAAAAGATGCTCCGACCTTAGTCTAGACTACACCATTTTGTAAGAATACGCAATAATAAAGCGTTGGTATTTTTTGCACGATCAAGTCAGATACCAAGTTAGAGAGTAATTTTTTTCATTTGGAATCTACAATGACGTTGACGACGATTATGAATACTCTATTTTTATTGCCTTTTAATGGTGTAACGTATGGGGATTACGAGGTGTGTCCGATATCTGTATTCGAAACTAACTTTTGAGTAACGTTATTAAAAAGTGTAATCATGTTTAAAATATTAATTTATAAATTTTCTTGAATTTATAAGAAATAAATTAAATGTGCTTCGTGTTTAGAATCTTCTTTTGGTCCAACTCTGAATCCTCATCAAGCACGGATCCGAGAGATATGCTTTCAGAAACAAGTTTAATAAGAGTATGTTGTTTAAAAATAATTTCGGTATATACTAAATGAAATATCGTACTTCATATAGTTTTACTTAATACTAATATCGCTATATATAATATTTTTATATTAATTTTAATCGTGGCAAGTAGATCCTTTTTGCCGCTTTTATCCGTTTTTCATTCATTTGATGCCAATAAGCTTTCCGTGTGCTTGTCAGCTCCTCTCACTTTACACCTCAATGATGTTCGTTTCGCCTGCAGATGCAAGCGGAGCTAGAAGCAGCTAGGAAAGATGCCGACAACTGTCGCAATATTCAGACCCATGTCCAGGAATCAATGAAGAAGGCGCTCATGCGAGGTGTTTGCGCACTAAATGTTGAAGCTATGGCTGTCTTTGGAAATGGAGGGGAGGAGTCGAATACTAGTGAGTCAATATTATTATGTATTTAGTGTTTGTTTGTCCATATTAGGTAAAATTCACTCTTAACCCTTCGTGGGGAGGGGGGGTATGCCAATTTTTTTTTCGTTTTTGATTGAACTATATAACGTATGACCCTGATTTTTTTACTCAATGGCTAAAATACTTTTATCTAACTAACATTTTTGAATATTTTTACATACCCTGAAAAATTGGGTTATTATTGATCTATTTTATACCCCCCCTGAATTTTCATACTTTCCGATGATATTAGCAACTAAACTTTCAATATTAGTAGAAAAAATAAGTTTATCGTAAATTTAAAAAAATTGCATTTATACTACTTATAGCTTATTTAAATAAGTAGTATAATTATAAAATTATATCAACAAATATTAGATCTTGTGATCTGGAATCAAATGCAAAAAGAATCAAGTCAATTGGTTGCATTGAACAAAAGTTATAGCATAGCGTATATTGGTCAGTATATAGCATATATGGCTATTTTCCTATAGTTTTTCTGACTGGAGTTTATGACGTAATCAGGTCATAAAAATGATACCAATCGATTAATTGTTTTTTAAAATAAAAATCCCTTGACAAGTCTTAAGGAGGTATCTGTATACCAAATTTCAGCTTAATCGGATGATAGGAAGTTTGGTTTTCAAGCCCTCCACGTAGCAAACAATAAAAAATATGTCCACTTAGAATCATACCAAATACTACACGCTATACGGTAATTCTTTTGTGACATAACGTGATGTGGAATGTAACTAACTATAGGACCTTAAATCAAACAGCACGCAACACTACATTACGTTATAGATGGATCCATTTTTTATTTAGTATTATAAATATAAACATTTTCAGTGTATAGATTTTTTTTCAATTAAAGAAGTCATTTAAGTTGACTGCCTTGTTAATTTCTTAATAATATGGCCTTGTGACTCGCTATTTTGGACCTTTGTGTTGAATACATAAAAACAACTTGTATCCTTTTTTCAAATAATCTTTTTACAATGGCTTTTTTATATATTTAAAATAAACAACCGTCCTGAATTATTGTATTTATATTTATTTATATATTTATTACTGGATTTATTTATTACACAGGATTTATGAAAATATTTTATATAGATTTTTATTCTCATGAAAATTGTCAACTAAAGTAGAAAATTTCCAATATCATATACCATATCAAATTTTTACCATAAAAACGTTGGTGTTGTACTAAACTCAATCACGAACCCAACACATTCAGTCAAACCCCACAAAAGCCGTCCACCAGATCGTCCACAGCAGCAACAGAAAAATGCACAGTCCACCAACGTCAACCGAACAGTCGCAGACTTCATCACCAAAAAACCCGGCTCCTCCTCCTCCTCCTCCTTCGACCATCACTACCACCACCAACAAGGCAAACCTCCCCTCCAGTACAACACGGTGATGACGTCACCAGTGCCAAATGCTGCCGACACTGCTCAGTCAGCCAACTTGGAGGCGATCATCAGCAGCGACTCTTCCAGTATGTCGTCCTCTATGTCGGTCTCGCCGGGTGTTGATGGTGACTGCAATAGGAACACGCATGCCTGTGTTGTGCCTAGGATTGTCAAGCGAACGGTCAGTATACCAATCTGCACCAGCTGCCTATATATTTTATTTCAGAAAAACTTTTTTCCATTTTCGTTATAAGTCATTTTTTGTTTTTTTTGTTAGTTATAATTATTAATTTATAATTATTTTAGTATCAATTTTATCATTTTTTGTAAATGTGACATAAATGCTATTGTTGTTGTAAATGGTAGAAATGTGAAAATTGTGGATTTATCAAAAGTTAATACACAAGTCTGTAAGTGTTTCACTGATGTTACAAAGGGGCTTCTATGTCCATTTCGTACAACTTTTGCAAACATTTGAAGGAATCCAATTTTTTAAATATTTTATTTTAAAACATTTTTTCATCAATTATTGTAGATATTTCTGATAATTTATAATAAAATACCTCTTGTGGTGCACCTGTTGTTATTATGGAATAAATTTGTAACTGATCAGAATATTGTAATAGGCACTTTTGGTATAACAATCAGCTATTATTATAAGTATAAAGTTCACAACATCTTATCTACATAATATACATTCCATTGTCCTCAATTGAGGACAGCAGTTTTCAACACAGATATTTAAAAAATATATATTCCGTTAATTTTTAGAATAATTTTATTGAAAATGATACTTTTTACAACTTTCTACTATCTGAAATAAATTTTATTGTAATATAAACTTATATATAAAAATTAATGCAGATACCCAACTTACCATAATTTGTAACTTCCTGAAAAAGATTACTATTTTTTATTTAACATTATTGAATTATTGTAACGACTTCATCTTTAGATCTTTATAAAGAATACATATGACATATTTAGCGCTGACTGACTTTTTCTAGTGTACTCCGTCATAATACTTTTTAACAAAATTATAGTACTCTGTATATTTCTTCTTTGTTATTGTAACCGGATTTTTTTACGGTTTTTGTTTATCGCGTATGTTTATAGCCAAGTAATACATAGTAGATATATATTATAGTAATCTATTGATTTTAGATTATTTTGGCTCACTACCGCTTTGACATACCAACTGTCTGCTGTTCTCATTAAACGTGGGCAGTACAACTTTATCTACGTACTATGTAATTTGATGTTTTGGTCCTTCCTATATATAAGCTAAATTTATTCATATTAATCAGATTTATTACTGATGAAGATTATATAAAACATGTAATAATTACATCTCTTAATTTCTTACCTGGGTAGGCGATATATGCAATATACATTTTAAATGTATTGTTGTTCTGATAGCTTATATATTGCATAATTACTTTGACCCATGAAAAGGTAGTACTTCCATTATAGCTAAGTTAGACATTTCTATAACAAAAAATGACTATTTGTCAACCAATACAAGCATTTGTAATCGGTGAATACATGTTTCAATTTCATACAACTGTTGTCACTAAATCTATTAAAACATACCTTTAATGATGAATCTCTAAAATATTTTCGAAAAATGTTCAATCTGCCATTGACAATGCTGACCACAAATTTTAATGACCAAAATCATATCACCTGATGCAGATGTTGCAAGTGATGAAGAAGAAGGTGATGTTGGTTGGTTGGTTCAGGCGGGATCCCCGTCAGGGGAGCCGAAGCCCCCGCAGATACGAGGCCACCGCCAAGGGGTCCTCCGCCAATACGGCCAAGGGAGGCCTCCCCATCCCGAACACCCGCAGCCGCAGGCCAAGGTGTGCCGGACACTATTGGAGCCAATGCTCCAGAGTCTCCTCCTCCTCCTCACAATGAGGACATGTAGGAGGCACACCCGCGTCCATGCGGGCTCGGTACGCCGCCAACACACGGCAATGCCGACTCAGGAGCTGCGCAATCATCGTCTCAGTGCGCCATGGTAGGCCCGCCGGTCGTGGCGTGACGGTGAACACGAGGCGAGTACGCTCATGGGCCGACCTAGGATCAACGACTGCCCTCCTAATGAGGGCCCTGGCCAATATAATTATAATATAATTTATAATATTGGCCAATGCTAATGATAGTAGGGTCTAATGTTTATGACGCCTTAGCCAATAATGTTATAATTTAACATTTTAATTAATGAATTAATGGCTTAACTTTTATAAACTGTTAGTAAGGAAATATTTAAAAATATGGACTTAGCCAGAAATAATAATTGATTATGTTTAGGCTAAAGCTTTTATTTCGATGATTAAACGATTAGAATCTATGATTTAATCATATTTTAATTCATGAATGTGTATAGCATGAGTGAATTTAAATTATTAACGAATCGATTCTATGAGTTCAATCGACAAAAATAGCTTTAGTTTAATTTATCTAACGACATCTAACAGAATAGAATGTCTTTATAGCAACCGCCTCTATAAGTTGTACGATCAGCCGTTTTATACCCGTATCATATGAAGTTATCGAAGATATGAAGAAGAACAGACTTATTAGGTCAACGCAAGATAAAACAATGTAGGCCATTAAACTTTTCAGGTCGTGATAAGAGTCAAATCTCATTACTATTAGAATTGGATTCTGAAGGATTTGAAAGACTTTAAATACTACATGGAGCGATTCTCCAAGAATGACTCGTTTGGTATCAATCAGAATCGAAAATAACCAAAAGTTACGTATCTATATATGCCGACTCTAACGAATCTCGTTCCATTGTATCTTTATATAAGTTATACATGAAATGCCGCCCTGAATATAGTGGGTTATTGGGATGTGAGGCCTTTTATCTAACACCAAATTCTAATCCTTAAACTGATGTGTTATACAAATCAGTACCGATTGGGGTGCGGACACAATCTCCAAAACAGACAAACGGAAAGTAAAACAGCAAAACTATATTTAGGTATTCCACAAGAAATTGCAAAGAAAGAAACTGGGCATCTCTCAAATTCAGACTTCACTTATTGTTGACCCAACCTCCAGTGAACGCAAATTTTTTTCTAGCATTGCGAACAGATGCTGTTTCAGATCATGAATACGAAACCCCACGAGAAAGGGTCAAATAAGTTTTCTGTCTATAGACAGAATCGCGAGGTGTTACTGACATTGGCCGATCAAGATTATGGAGCCCCACCAACAAACGGCCAGGCCACCAGTGAAATTGAAAAGGACAAATTGGAAGGTAAATATCTTTATTTAAGCCATTTCTGGCGTTACTTCTTGATTTAGAATATAACTTAATGGTTTAAACACAACTATTAATCCAACAATTCAAATCTATAATTACATAATTTAATTTTTTTTAATATTGATCATAGAAAATTTTCAGTTGAGCTTTGACTTTGATATGTAAAGTTTATTATATAAATTGGAATTCCACATTTATGCAATTATTCCATCACAAACAATTAGAAAACGTGACTTTAGAATGTTTCCTCCTGCCAATATGTTTGGTTTATATGATACATTTTATATGTACTATAGGATCTGATATTGCCATTAAATGAGAATGATGCAGTAATTTATATAGTAAAGCGCATTTAAAATATATAGATTTTGACGAATGCCAAAATGTCCTAAATGTGACCCAAATGCTTCGTGTGTAAACTCTGTTGGAAGTTACTACTTTATCGGCTTGTAATTTTATACCCAACCAAAATAGAACACGTGTAAGACCTACTTTTTCCACGAAACATTAAATTGCAAATTGAGCGAGTTGAGGAACTAATTATCTTAGGTGTCACCATAACAAACAAACTCACAATGCACAAACATAATTGAACGTATCATTAGTAAAAGCTGCAGTTATCTATATATGCGTTAAGAATCTTCAAAAGTCATGGGATGAGCGCTAGGAATATCAAGAAAATCTACGACCGTCTTCTCTATGCAGTCCAATCTTGGTGGGGTCTTACTAACTTAGAAGATAAAAACAGATTGAATAGCTTTATAT
>JAUZND010002575.1:0-12781 GCA_034780555.1 Coelogynopora nodosa
GATTGAGTCACTTTACACATTCGATTGAGTCACTGGTCACACATTCGATTGAGTCACTTTACACATTCGATTGAGTCACTGGTCACACATTCGATTGAGTCACTTTACACATTCGATTGAGTCACTGGTCACACATTCGATTGAGTCACTTTACACATTCGATTGAGTCGCACATTAGAGTTTTTTCAATAAGTTAAAAAATGGCAATAGTTTCGGATATAATATATATATATATAAATAATAATTGAAGAGGATCGGAATTATGAAAAAATATGTATATAATGTTGTCTCACTATCTTACATACACTCACCGTTCACTCAATATTCACTGTGCTCAATATACCTCCAATTCACCTACTCACTACTCCTATTAGTCAAGAAAAGATCCTTTCCAAGGAAATGTTCCTTTTCAAAATAGAGAATAGAGTCGCTGGTATAATCGGCTGTCCACCACTCAAATCCCCAAAAATGGCTGCATTATACTCAGGTGTCTATTTAGAGAAAATAAAATATATATCTCTAATGATATTCATCCACTTCATCATATTTGTATTCCTCCTACAACACTCGCTTCCTCTCATTCCTTGCCAGGCTCACACAGAGCGCTTTCGCACTTCTTTCATCAAATTCGTCGTATCCATTTAACTTTTACTCATATTGTTTTTTATGTTCTGTTCTCTTTACTGTTACCACATAATCTTGCTTTGTTCGTATATTGCAATAAAAGATTATATTATTCCCCTATTGAATAATATATTGACAAATATTTTTAAGATAGTTTAATTGAGCTTATCAACTGTATTTTAGATGAATTCGACAATACAACTTTTCAATGTATTAATTTGAGAACGGATGAAAAATGTAGCACTAATAGAAATAATCCGTCACATCAATCCCAGCATAAGGTATTGTTGAATGAACTAAAACATATGGTGAAAATATTGAATTGCCTCCTGATAGTTTTTACGGTTTTACGGTCTCCGCATAATATACTCAGTATTATCAAATGTGTGTACACCAACAACAATACGATATCAGGAGCCACTCTATACGAAGTTAGTGAGTATTATAGACCATTATTTCCCATTTTAATCTTTTCACATTTCAAAGACTATAGGTACTAGTTGTCAAGCAATTAATTATTTTTTAAATTAAATAATTTCTTATATTTTTCATTAATGTAAACATTTTATATCTACATAATTACACAGATATAATACAAGAGTTAAGTGATTTCCTAAAAGAGATGATAAACTACTTAGCAACTTGTAACTTAACAGAAAAATGATTCCCCTACTTGTCTATACTTACTTATCAACCAATTAAATATTTCTTTAATTAATTAATTAGAAAATAAATAATTCATAGTGAATCATAAAAAATGCTATTTGCTTTGAAAATATCGATATCTATAATTACAAAAAAATAGATATATGATTCGATTTATAGATTTATGCTTTTATTTGTATAATATTGATAGAAATTATTGTTTGAAGACAAAAATATAAATTTCTATGAGCTGTCATAAACAGATATTTGTCGTCCACCTATAATTTCAATGAATTTTATTGACTTGTTTAAATCAGCCAATAGGAATCCATAGCAACCAAAAAACAAATACATCATTCTGATTGGCTGGAAATTGTCCCAAACAAGTTTGACGCGCAAATTCAAAATAAGTTTACAGTTATGGGGTGGCATTATTATTGTTCTGACATATCATTTTTTAATTAACGAAATATAAATACTATTTTTAGACTTCTTTTTGATTGCTTAACATAATCAGAATATTTAACCATACATGTTTCCTTCTCATCTGATAGATCATTCCCGAAGACTTCCATGCTTAAAAGGTTTGCTCATTTAAAAAAGACTTAAACACAATAGGAAACAATATATCTTGTAACCAACCAATATTGTAAAACATGTGATTACCTATTAACAAACAATAAAGACTTGTTGAATATCAATGGAAGAGTAAAACACTTAAAAAATGGAGCAGTTGTAGGCCTATACAATATATCAAAAAATTATATTTATGTCTTAAATTTAAAAAAAAATTAGCGCCTGGTTTACATCGGAGCAAGTAAGTAAGACTTTTGGAGAAAAAGATCACACTATGAAAGACATGAGTGTTACAATATTAGAAACGTTTACTAAGTAAATTAAAATTTAATGATATTAAAAATATTTTAGCTGGTAAGGTGCCAATAATGATCACTAATATAGGTTAAAAAGCAGTTTTCTCGCCACTAATCTATTTAATGCTTTTTGTTTAGAACAACTGTGGCGCTATAAATGAACATCTAAGAAAGCATCATATTAGAAAACAAATCACTTAATTAGAATCGTCTTGAAAAATTGCAACATATAATGCACTACATTTATAGAGAATATTTACATGCATATACTGTATACTAAAAGCCGGTCAAGTTCACCTCTTCTCCATCTCACTAGACTTCCAAAGTCTGCTAGATATCAATTAAAATTAATTTTGTTATTATAAAATATTGTTCGCAGTTGAAAATTTGAAATATAATTTCGATGTTATAATATGGAAAATGCATCTTTTAATTAATACATTAACATGGAATGAAAGTCGTGTGAATTAAAAGATTGAATTATTTGTTTAATTAATAAAAATATTTTTTGTTTTTTAAATACTTATTTATAATTCATCTTAACATTAGTAGAATATAGTCACGTATTTGATTTGTTATTTAGTCATGTTGATAATTGAGCCGTTGAGACAATATAGACAAAACAACCATTGTTTTCATCAAATCGTACAACTCAAGTATTTTTTTCTGTTTACTTCAGGTTACTGGTTGTGTTACATAAATTCGGCTGCAAATCCCTTCTGCTACGTTCTCATCAGTTCCCAAATTCGCCAAACTCTATTTGGAATTATCAAATTGAAGAAAAACCGCTTGAGTAAAAACATCTTAAAAACTCTGGAAATGAATAAAACAT
The DNA here is from genome assembly GCA_034780555.1 of Coelogynopora nodosa. NCBI lineage: Eukaryota > Metazoa > Platyhelminthes > Proseriata > Coelogynoporidae > Coelogynopora > Coelogynopora nodosa. The sequence continues at coordinate 2,974 of JAUZND010002575.1, forward strand.
CACATGACAGCGATGCATTGTTCAACGCGTTGAATCCCTTGGGGATGTTTATAATGTCGAACACAATACAGGAATCCACATCCTCTACAGTTACTTCGGAAACTTCAAGTAGCGAAGACTTCAAAAGTAGTATGATAGATGTCTCACAAAATCGGAAATCCAGAAGAGACACTTTTCTAAAGTTATTCTGGAGCAAAATGCATTCAACCACAGATACTCCTGATAACAATTTTCAATCATAACGTTTTCCATAACATCAAATTTTTCAATTCTTATTTTTTAACCATATTATAATAAATATTATTATACAGTTATTTATATATTTTTTTTACTTAAATTATAAACAATTGGAGTGGAAGAAACAAGAGTAAAGTTTATACGGAAAACTATGAATTTTAACGTTTTTAACTAATTTGGCTATCATTTTTAAATTGTTTTTTTTAAAGTAAAATATAAATTAGATACATAGTGTAACAATATAGTGAAATGTAAATAATATATGAAGTGTAATAATGTAGGGAAATATAATGATTGATTATAATGACTGATTAAAATGCCCTTTAATTAACATATCATATATACCATGGATAAAAGGAGTTTGTATAATGGAACTACTCGAAACTTATCTCGAAAAGCTGATAAATATGTGGTCTATCGGACAATACGTATGAAGCACAGAAAGCGTTCAGTGTTAAGTTGGCAATACAGGAAGCACAGTGTTGGCAATACATGGAAAGTAAGATCAGGGACAAAACCACTTAACTACCTTGACTTAGAATCAAATGAATAAATTGAAAACTTATCTATGACATAGAATAAATAAAAATAATTGTATTAAAAATGGGTAATTTTAAATTTATTAATTGAATAACTTTTTTTTTTGAAATCCAAATAATAGATAAATTTCCCATCATATCAACTCAACATTGGATAACCGGCCGTACGGGAATGAAGCTGGTTTGCGGATGCCGAGGGTCTACCCTTGGAATCTCACGTTCATGGCTAGCAGCTGTGCTAGTCGAGGTTTAGCGACCCTTAATGCGTTCATTGAAAAATAAAACTGAACATTTTTATTAGTAATATTTTATGTGAAATATATTGTATATATAAAGATTTATATTTCTTTATAAATTGCATCTATATACTTATAAAAATCCATATAAGTAGTTCAGTGAATTGGGGTATTTTTCTTCGGCCGTCCATGGGTTGATGATGATCGTGATTTTAGGCTGCACAGAAAGTTGTACTTCACTTATGCTTGCACTCATCTGGTTTCATTTTTATTAGAATATGTCTTTAGTATTTAATGTTTGTATTTTAGCTCCGCTAACATATTTGCTCTATAATATGGGTCGTAATATGAGGCGATTTGAAAAATATATGTACATAACTAGTATTGCTGTATGGTTATATATTTTTATGTATTATTACAATATTTCTCAAATATTTCATTAGAATTAGTCTTAGCCCTAAGTCCAAGAATAACGTTTAGGAAGATCAAATTTCTTTTTAAATATATATTTAAATTTCAATCAGCCGAGTTATACCTTTGTTATTGTTTATATAGTGGTGAATATTACAGATAGTGATTTAATTGATTCATTTGTTATATTGCATTTTTTATTATTTTTTATTATAATACCTAAAACTCCCAACAGAAAAATCAAACATAAGAATTTTTTTGAGTTCCAATATGGACAGAAAACTCTGACTAACATAGTCAGATTTCAACTATGCATGATATATATTTCATCAAATATTCAGAAGTATGATTTAAAAATATTATTATTTAATAAATGCTGATGCTTTTTGAATCCTGCAAATAGTAACCAAACATTAATTAAATATTAACCTTGTAGTAACCTTAATATTGAACTTATATTTTATAATTAATTACAGATTACTTTAACTTTTTGATAATAAAAAATAGGTTGTCATAATGCATAAATATTAAAAAGTTTCATTACGTTTGGTAAACTAATTTCACGTTATATACGAGTTTTAACCAAATCTTCATATGGTTTTATCTGCATATACATTTCTTTTATAATCTATATGAAAACGTATACTACGTACTTTGGGGTAAGTGCTTTTTCAACATATAATCCATAATATGTAAAAGTAAAAGGAGAATTATTTAAGTGTATTATTTGAAATAGATAAACACCCTCCAAATATAAATAAATTTCTATAATTTGAAATTGCAAACTCTAAAAAAAACATAAGTTTTATAAACATTGATACATTACAAATTGTATTTTTTATTAGTTTGCTGTTATTTTTACAATTTAAAGAATTGCTAAAACAAAGAAATATTATAGCACGTAAAAAGGAAAAAGTGCAACGCAATAAACCTAAAGTACAATTATAATTTAAGCAATACGCCAAAAATGCCAAGATAATTAATATTGTGTTGATAAAAAAGAAAACGATTCGAATTAATAGACTTTTCTTATGAATTCCCTTGTGATTCCTAGTGATATTATCATAAATTTAAACAACAGGAACTAACGTAACTATAGTTATTGTATTTTAATTATTGATTTTGTGTATTGTAGTTATTTTTTGAAATATATGAATATTATGGACATAAATGAAAATGAATTTAACTTTTATAAGCAAACGTGAAAATATAATCAATCAAAAAATTAATATTTTAATAATTCATTATATTCAGTGACAATCAACTAATATTCAATAATGAGACAAAATAATTAAAAGTGTAATGATATAGTAATCAAATCAATAATTAAACATATTAAAAATAAACGACTACATAGCACAGTTTCATGTAAAAATGTATACAGCAATACCTTAACATATTAGAACGAAATGAATGTTTACATTCTATAACATAACAAGTAATATTGAACGATATTATCAATAAATGTATACATCAGCAAGATACTGAAAGAATAAATGGGCAAAAGTCCCTCTGCAGCAGCAAAAATGTACAACACATGCCGATATGGAAAAATACAATAATACTAGTTTAGACATTATTTCAAAAGGCTTATTTATTTCATAATATTAAAATTATGTTATAGATAATGTACGCGTTTTTTAATTATCGGCGAAGAATATCCGAGTCTCTATGCGACGAGGATATTTGATAGATAATTAAAAAACGCGTACATTAACAGGTATAGACTATATTCTTTTCAATTTTTCAAAAGTTAATTTTTATGATTGATTTAAATTTTTATTATTTAAATATACGTACATTATATTCTGACTGCACTAGATTTTTACATGCAAGATTATGATAATTGACAGGATAGATTTTAACATGGATATTAATTTTGACAATTTGGTTGACGATGCTACTAACGCAGCGAAAGGAATTTTAACAAGTACTGAACTTTTAAGTGATGAAGACACCGAAGAAATGGCAATGGCTAATGTTACCAAAAACACGCATTTGAAAAGGTTATGCGCTTTGCAACAGGTTGCGTCATGGCGACTGCAAAGAAGTTTTGAGGAATTTAATTGGAGCGTGACAAGATTCCTGGGAGAAGTTCGTGATAAATCGTCTTTCGTGTTTTTCAGGCGAAAAACCTCGAAAGAATTAGTTTTACAGTTACAGCAAGCAATCAATACGAAGTTGAAAAGTGAGAATTACCGCTTTTTTATCTGAAGGAATAACCCTTGAAGGGCTAAATGTCTATATTCCATCATGGGTAAAAATGCAAAACTTGGTCTACAATAAATGTCCCAGTTAAACATTTTGGGGTGTGGTTCACCTGATCAACTTTTAACCACTTTACTGTTTACCAAAAGTTGTTGGTACCAACACAGTTGGTATGAATTTCGCGCTAGGTAATGGATCTGAACATGTAAATTTTACTCTGGATCATTTTCTGTTGAAGTGGATGGCAAAGAGAAGGTTTTAATTTATAAAGAGAAAGCATCCAAGAATCACACTTGCACCTGGAAAGATATAGCGTCCGATGTCAAACAAGTAAAAGCGTTTGAAAATTGTCAGAACGGTAACAGAAGTCCAGCATTGATATTTGAGACATATCTGCAGTACCGACCATCTGGTTTAGGTCGCTTGTATTTAAGAGGTTTAAAACGACCTAGCTAGTGGCGAATTGTGGTTTTGTCAGCAGCCAGTTGGAATGCATAAACTTGAAAATATGATAAATTCTGCAATGATAACAGCTGGATTTGAGGTGTATTTCACAACTCATTCTTTGAGGGCTACGGCAACCACACGAATGTTTTAATCGAGTCTGGATAGCAAAGTTATCATGAAAGTCACAGCACACCGGAGTGAAAAGGGATTAAATTCATACAAACGACGTGGGTCAAAACAGCAAGAATGTAGCGCATCTGCTGTGATTCAGTGCTTGCCGCTGTCGATTCCGCAAGGTTCATCATCGCCCTTCATCTGTACAAGTGGGGAAAAAAAAAGATTACAACAACAAGCGGTGCTGTTATTGAAATTGACCAGTAGTCCAGATTTTAACATATTCTCATTCATGACTGTTAATTTCTTGTTTGTTTGGAGAATAATGTACCATTTTAGAAAATAATCTACTAATTTTAGAAAATAATGTACTAATTCTGGAACATAATATACTAGTTCTGGAAAGTAATATACTACTTCTGGAAAATAATTCACTACTTCTGGAAAGTTATGTGCTACTTTTGAAGATAATGTACTACTTTAAAAGATAATGTACTACTTTTAAAGATAATGTACTAATTTTGAAGATAATTTACTACTTTTGAAGATAATGTACTACTTCTGGAAAGTAATGTACTACTTCTGGAAAGTAATGTACTACTTCTGGAAAATAATTACTACTTTTTAAGATAATGTACTGATTTTTAAATTATTTAAAAATAACATTTCGACAATAACGAAATACATATGAATCGATAAGAATAGGCTATATTAGAAAATAAACCTTTAATTTACATTAGTATTTGTTAATGACAAAATTCCATTCCACTTCTCGATACTACCACCAAACAAATAAAAATAAAACATATCAAAGAACTATAAAGCGACTGCTAAAGAGTGACACAATTATGCAACAATATCAAGTTGATTTAAAGGGAAAAAAAACAAAGAAATCGAACTCCAGTATTGTCAAACTGTATACAAATCTACAAATATGAATTAATTTTTTATATAGAATAAGATGCAAGTAAAATGTAGTAGACTAAATCCAGTAGACAAAAACATAACTGAGAACATACCAGGATCAGAACAATTAAAGTAGGAAGGAGGCGACTTAACAATGGTGGGGTACTTTAGACATATCTAATTTAGTAATATCTAACCACATTATCCATACCATTCCAATACTATATATCCATATATAGTACCAAGGTAACGACTTTGGTGAATTCAGCGGAAAGTCAGGATATTTTTTAATCTCAGCGGAATTTCCATCTTTCATCATATGAAAGAAAATGGGTCATGTCTCGGTGATTTCTGATCAGTCAGTTCTACATAGCATCTTTCAAACAAGAGGCTAGTATGTCAGCTGTCATCTTTGGACAAGACAAGATGCAAATGGCAACCATTAACTTGTCATGGCAACCATTAACTTGTCATGGCAACCATTAACTTGTCATGGCAACCATTAACTTCTACAAGTCGTCATTCTGATACATGAAAATTGTTTTAACAACTATTCTTTTTAAATTTGTAATTTTTTGAATACTTATTCTAAATTTGTTCATAATTGTAATTCATAATTGATCCAAAAACATAAATTTGAGTAGAAGATTAAAAGCATTATAAAATGTGTATAATGTGATATATCAAATATCAATTAGTATTGAATCAATTTCACTACATCAAACAAAAAGAAAAAATAAGAGGGGAATTTGTAGATTTAAAATAAATAAATTTTGTAAATAAATTCAGTATCATTTCAAAAAGACTACACGAAAGATCGTTTCTGGGCATATGTTCACATTAATCGCAACTATATTTTTAATTGATTCACTTATTGACCATTAAATGCCTTTTTATTATAAACCCGTTTTTCCTAAAGTTGTTGGTTGGAGAAATGTAGTAGGTGGGTCAAGTCATCTCTGCATTCACAAACATTTACATGTGCATATGCATATACATATATATATATAATAAACATATGTACAAAGTATATACAATACAATTATTACTGTATTAAGATGAATTATGTAGCAGATAATATAATTTGATATAATGTTTACTGTATATTGCAAAATTTAAATGTATAATGAAATAAACATGATTCAATGTATAATATTTTACAACATTTTCATTATTATGTTCAGATCTATCACCACACCATATTGTATATATATACGAAAACATATATATGACGTTTTTCAAATTCGATATTAATTCTATGAAATAAACAGGCATTTTGTAATATTAAGTACATTATACATAATGGTGTCGAGTCAAACAGAACAATATCGAAACCCTATGTAATACAGTTAACAGCACTATATAAATTTGCAAATATCAAAATTTTCCAGATCAATGTAAAAATATTCATTCTGTAAAAGAGATAAAGTTATCTAATGACATATCCTTCCAAATAACTACTTGCACGCATTTTGTAGATTATTTACCATTCTTTAAATATTATTTGCTACTGGTAAGATACCAGCTGTTGTAATACTGTTAATCTGGTAATTATTGCTCATTTTATTTTATTTTACTAATTACTTTAATAGTAATATATTATCACTGCCAATTAACACTGTTCATTTTAATTAATACACAGAAAACACAACGGATCAATTATGTTTGGTGTTAAATCTGGTCTTTAAGTTGTAATTTGAGGTTTGTAGGAGTTTGGGCTTAAGTTGAGTATGAGTTTGGGCTTAAGTTGAGTATGGGCTTAAGTTGAGTATGAGTTTGGGCTTAAGTTGAGTATGGGCTTAAGTTGAATATGAGTTTGTGGTTAAGTTGAATATGAGTTTGGGCTTAAGTTGAGTATGAGTTTGGGCTTAAGTTGAGTATGAGTTTGGGTTTAAGTTGAGTATTGGCTTAAGTTGAGTATGAGTTTGGGCTTAAGTTGAGTTTGTGCTTAAGTTGAGTTTGGGATTAAGTTGAGTTTGTGCTTAAGTTGAGTTTGGGATTAAGTTGAGTATGAGTTTGTGGTTAAGTTGAGTTTTGGCTTAAGTTGAGTTTGGGATTAAGTTGAGTATGAGTTTATACTTAAGTTTAGGCTTAATTTGAGTATGAGTTTGGGCTTAAGTTGAGTGTGAGTTTGGGCTTAAGTTGAATATGAGTTTGGGCTTAAGTTGAGTGTGAGTTTGGGCTTAAGTTGAGTGTGAGTTTGGGCTTAAGTTGAGTATGAGTATGGGTTTAAATGTCTTGTATTAAAATCTTTCCTATTTTTAAAACGCCTTAAATTTTAAATATATCAGTAGGTTTAATTTTACTATTTTTATTATACTACTCGTCAAAAGGAACCCCTGAGATAATTATAAGATTCTATCATCATAATTTTATGTGGAGTATTTTAGCCTAACGTGTAATGGTTGTCATTCTTCGGAAATCACACTCCTCAATCTAATACTTATCTGTGGTACATTTCAATTGTTATTTAAACTTTTTCAATAAGCTTAAAGAAATGTTTTACCTCATTCACAAAATCAATTGTAGGATCATATAGTAGGTAGAATCTTAAAGTAATATTTGGATCTTATATATTAAAGACTCACTTGTTAATAGATTCCTTAACAAATATAATAAGATAATATTCTCATTAAAATATAGTGATCTTCTTTCGGTAATGTTATCAAATCAATATCTTTAGTCAATGCAGAATGTGTTTCATTGATAAGTATCTATTTTTATTATTTTGAGTGTTATTAATATTAATATATATATTTATAATTTACCTCAACATATGTTGAATTGACTCATTCGAAAGATGGGTTAAAGAATGTTTCAGTATAGCTAGTCATTACGAAAAAATGGTTGAAACAAATGCAAATGTGTATTTTAAATGTAATATGTCATTGTTACGCGGCCAACATTCTATTTAAAAAATACATCTACTCAGCTTTTCTCAGCTATATATAAGTCAACTACCTATAAAGAGGGCAACCAATGCAACCAACACAGACTATGCAATTTGTCCATCAACTGAAACAATCTTTACAAAGATCGTAGACCTTGTTGACCCGTCAAGCTTCCTGCGTCTCGAGGCGGATGGGTCTGGCTGGGCTCCGCTCTTTCAGCCAATCTGTGGCAGCCAAGTAGGCGCAGGAACGTTCTCCGAAATGTGGCATTACAGAGGGCATAACACAGAGGATTAACTGTTGAGTTGAGATAGCAGAGCCAGTAACCTGGAAAGAAGGATACGCCACATTTAGCATTTAACTAATCTATAATTTATTAATGAAGTAAGCTGAGGTACTCGACAAGCTGATTATTTCCAACTCACCAAAATGGGACAATTAATTGAGTTAAATGTTTCTTTATCCAACAACCTATCTTGTAAGCTGTGTACATTAACGGTTCAGTGTTTGTATTAATTTACATATCAAGTTGAACTTATTTAACCAGGTAAGTGATAGGTACTATTCAGTCACTTCAGCCTTTATGAAATATGAATCTAGTAAATTTAATTTTTAATTTTCATATAGAATATATGTTTCATGTTTGCAATATTTTACATTTTTAACTAATACAATAATCTAAGGATTTTCCAGCAAATTGTTAGCTGTGTCATAATATGCATTAAAAAATAATTGTTATTGCTTTTTTTTTATTTAAATTTTAACCGTTTCTTTCTATCAATTGGAATGATCTACTTCATAAATTCAATGTTGTAAATTGTAATGACTTCCTATACTTGATTTAAGTGCAAATAATTATATTCACTTACGGCATAATTGCTCGTTTTGCAAATTATAATACAAGTGATGTGTATGAAAAAGAAATTGTTAGTATGTATGTTAGTAAATGTATGAACAATACCAGCTACATGTGTTATAATATAATTTTAAACATGTTATAGTTAATTATCGATGACAACTGACAAGTTTTAATGCACTTTTGTACATAATTAAGATGTTAGTGCAATAAAAATAATCTTTAAATCATTCACAATATTTGATAAATATGGCGAAATTTTTTCAAATAATGAACTTAATGAAAAGTTTAATAATGTTTTCAATATTTTTCAGGTTCAATTTTGTGCAAAAAATAAGGATTCTACACAACATTTTTTTTACACATGCCAAAATAATATTTTTATCACTAATATCATCAATAATTCAGAGGGGTTTGGAAAGTAACTCCCACCTTTCATTTGCTTCGGAATCAGTGGCTAATATGTTATAATTGTTCTTTAAGATAAATTTATCGATTTTGGAGGCATATTTGAATCCATTTACAAAATTTGAAAATTGATTAGGTTCTACTATAAATAAACTCACGAACGACAATTTTTATTTTGTTCAGAATCAAAAAGAGTTTTGCGATATTATTTTTAATTTATGAAAACAATATTTTATTCTTTGTAAAAACTTAGGGAATTAAAACATTAAAACTTCTTGTCGATTCTAACCATTCATGTTTTAAACGATCTACATTTTAAACAATAAATTTTCTAGAATTGAACTCTCTATTGGCGGGCTCAGTAGAAATGTGTTAATGTTTTATTTTATTTATTACTAAGAGTCGAACTATACTATCCATATTATATTGATTTTCAAAGAGAAAAGAGTTGAAAAAACAATATCATAGTATATTAGCGCTAAGTAGTATAGGAAGAGTGGATTCGACCACACTTATAAATAGATTCATGAGTCATGGCTAAAAATAGACCATACC
>JAUZND010002576.1:0-12779 GCA_034780555.1 Coelogynopora nodosa
CCCTGAGCCTCTCTGGGCAGCCGCTGAATTTAATCATGTAAGGTGGCCTGGTCGGGATTCGAACCAGGTACCTTCGGCAAGCTACCTCTGCGCCACCGCGGCTGTTTGTTGTTGTTGTTGTTGATGTTGCTGTCGTCTATGGGTGCAAAATGATGTAAGAAAATAACTTCGATTTCAAACTGCAATCGAACCGGTACGACTCCGGTTGGTGAAGCCAAGATTTCGTGATTCTGTTTTACAATACATGAAACTTATCGGCGTGTACAAAACTCTTAGCTGTAGAACTTCTGAGGATGACCTGTACTCAACAGCGCTTTAAACACATTGCCATGAGGTCCTGACCAAAGACTAAAACCAAATATTACCATTGTCATTCGTTTATTTGTATAGTGCACCAAAATCATCGAGTGTGATCAAAATATGTGTGAACCACGTGAATCGTTTTCTTGTGTTTGAATATATGTTATTTTAGTAGGTACTGAACAATCATGTACAATAGTCCAGTCAAATTTAGGTGAAAATTAGCCGAACCTGGAACTAAATACACTAGAGCTATATTTGGTATCAAAAGAAGTGCAATTTAATGGGGAATCACAGAAAAAAGGCCAACACTCAGATGCTTGGGGAAAAAATGTATGTCACCACAGGCTGTAATGCAGAAGACCATGTTTTGGAAACTTCGATAGTTACAATGTGTGATTTGCAAAGATTCCGAAAGCAATGAGAAGTTGTCGAGAATTAGGAGGGGACTTGACACGCTTATTGAGTACAGTGAAAAACGAAATCACATACATTGGCATACTTACCTTTGCCAACAAAAGACAAGTCAACAGCCAAAGATAGTGAAAATGTATTCAAGCTGTAGGCGTGATTATACAAACTTTTTTAGGTTAAGTAAAGCCAACAAAAGGGAGAGAGCACAAAGACAAGATCTTCGGTGTGTTTATTCAGTTAAAAAGACTATTGTTCCTATATTGTGGTGACGAAGCATATATTGATCCTCGTCATCCTGACAGGCACCACATTTACAGAGCTTCTACTATTCCGGTAAGAGACAAAGTTGTTCAACTTTGCAATGAAAAGGTCAAGAAAGCTAACGACTAATGGCCCAAAAAGTAAGGGATCGTTTACTATCTTGCTTTGACGTCCAGGCTGAGGCCAGATACCATGATCGATGCCGCAGTCGGTTTAACATCACTGACGCAGGAGCTGAAAAAGTGAAACAAGGACGATAGCCAGATTCAGATGGCCAATTCTACTTTGAGCAAGGAGCATGGTCGAACTGTCAAGGGTAAAACCTTGATCTGCAGGTTTACAAAGCCAAATGTTTACAAAACAACTCGAGTTTGTATTTCCATTTGTATTTTACTAAAAACACTAGAACAACTAATCTGATCTGCTTTAAAGACATGGCAAATTACATAATAAGTGAAAAATTGTATGAAGAAAAGAAAAACATTATTGAAGATAAAAGTTAGCTTGTTATTCTTGCAGCAGCAAGGCTGATTATGTCTGACATACGGCATTCTACTTTCGACTCAGAAAGTTACCCAACAGCAGATACTGTCAAGGGAAATGGGATCGATTGCTTACCATGCAGCCTCCAATTTTTTATGAAGTCTCTTGTTTTATCTGAAGTTAAGCAAGGAAGTATTGGACAATGCCTTCTCAAAGCTGCCAGGACTAACTTGCGATTCTGCCTCTTATGTTGGGTCTTGTAATTGAAATGGAGAACGTTTTTAATTCAAAGTGGCTAATTGATGAGCTATCCAGACTAGGCTTTTTTCCCTGTCGTACACAGAAGTTACAAAGTCCAAACAGTCAGTGGTTACAAATATTAATTTCAACAATGTTCTCCTTTCAACTCACACTGGTAAGTTTACACAATTCGTGGCATACAATGTAGACCACAACATAAGAACTCCGGATGGGAAAGGAAATTTTCATGGAATGGGGATGATAGCAGTTACTAGCCACCCAGAACAAGAAATTGGCGTTGATGATCAGCAAGTACAACGACCAAAGAAGCTGCTCAAGGGCAAAAAAGTTATGTATAATGTAAATACTTGCATTAATGTAAAAATTTTACAAAAATCAGACGCAAATTTGACAAATTCAGAAAACCTTTATTCGGGTGCTAGTGCACCTCAGAATGTTAAAATCCTATTAATATTGCAAGCGTACACAATCCGTTAACCTGAATAATATTTTTCTACAATAAAAATGTCCATGTAGTATAAGTCTTACTACTCATTCACAATAAAGTAGTATTTTCATTATTATATTTATAATTATATTTTGATAGAATACAACCTCGTTATTTAACTCTTAATAATATCTACATTGCGAATAACAAAACAAATATATTAAAAATATATTTTAACATTTATTTATCGTAAAAGTTGACATTGATCGTTTATTAACTATTGTCAATGAGTCAATAAAAAATAAAAATATAGTTTTGTTGTACAAAAATCAGCAATTAAAGAGATATGACCAATTGGTTTCAATCGAGTATTTATTAGCTGTTAGGAGAACTTTTTCAACACAATTTTTTTTCTTTGAATTGTTGATATTGTTTATTCCATAGATTTATACTATATAGTTTAAATCTATGGTCGTATTAAAAATCTACTTCAGACATGAAAAAGTGCTATATAGAAAAATAAGATCTACATTAATAACTGAATAATTTATCAATTAATCAAAATTTCATGTCGGAGCCCCATTTGTGCGTTACAGTGTACTAAATGATTAAATATTAAATATTTCAATAAATTATATACAATAAGGTATAAAAGAACACCTAATTGCACTTACCTATTATCTGCAGTGTAAAAAATGTACATAATCAATATATGAAAAATGTAATCAATGTAAACAATTTAATAAATATTTAGACGTACAAGAATAATTAACTTAATCTTTCATTCGTTTCAGTAGGCAAAGAGTGTTGTAAAATCTGAATCAAGGTCGTTTTCTGGTAATTCAATGACGCTGAGTTCGAATTTTCTATTATGACAAACGTGTTTTTGCCTCTAACTTATGTGATGCTTCGTTTTATATAATTGTTTCATAACTATAAATGGGTGAGTGACCAAGGGGGATTTAATAGGGTAGTTAATATTTTGAAATTTCATTTACAAAGTGAATTTACCTGAAAATTTTTTGTAACTTCCTTGCCTTGTCATTTAAATTTGGAAGTTATATGGACGGCATGGATTTAGTATATAAATTGCTTACTTAGATTATGAGTAATACAAATAAATTCGTCATTATTTTGTTGGTGTTCGGCGACTACAATTTACCGACAGGAAATTCACACTTATTATTTCCGCTCTTATTTGATTTCAAATCCGAAATGTTGTCATTTAAACCATTGTTTTCTATCATGTAACATTCTTTGGGATATTTATTATTTTTTTAGTTTTCAACTTTAAGATTTAAAACTTCAATATGGATTAAACGTTATTTTTTTAGGATTTTATAGATTTAAACTTTAAAATATTATCGAGTGATAAACTCTAAAGACAGTATTTTGAAAGAGTGTTTAAAACTGAATAATATACAGTAGTATAAAATTGAGATAATTAATTCATGAACTCCATAAACAAAACGGAAACTTAAAAACAAAATAAATTATAATTTTGAAACATAATAAATGTAATATAATTAAGCATTTTTATAACCTCAATAATAAACATTCTCAAAAATCTATAATAAGGTGTTTAGTACCATTTGTAGAGCGTAAAAAATGGTCAGGATAAGTATGAAAAGAATACATTTATTCACATTTACGTGTCTAAATTAGTTCAAAATGTTCCGTTTCAATTCACATGCTACTCATTGTATATGAATTGAAATATGCGCAAGTTGAAATTGCCGAATTGATATGAATTTGATTAAAATTGAATTGCCAGAAATAATTTTATTTACAATTTGAATCGCTGGGAATAATTTCAATATTTAAATTTTACATACTTGGCATTCAGTGGCGCACCCAGAGGGGGTACAGGGGGTATGTACCCCCTGAAATTTTCAGAAGGCTCTCTACATTATGCTGCAAACTGTTATTTTCAGAGGGCCCTCTACGTTATGTTTCATACACCCTAGCTTCTGAAGGTGTTTTTTTCAAAGTGGGTCTTTTAGTTTTAGCATTAAACACACCCCTGCCACTAAAGGGCCCCCCACACACTATTATGTAATAAATATACATACATCATTCACTCAGTGAATATGAGAAGATTTATTATTATTTTGAAACATAAGAATTATAAAGCAGAGTAAATATCGTCAAAAAAACTTGTGTACATGAAGTTGTGACTAGGAGACACTTTTTACTAAGTATTTATAATTATTTATTCAATTAGCAAAAATTAAAAAATGTTATACTATTATTCTTGGGACCCCTCAAAAGAAAAACGGGCCCATAATAAATTGTACCCCCCCTCAAAAAAATTCCTGGGTGCGCCCTTGGCATTATAAAATCATTAGTCATCAATAATTTTTAATCGCCCGGATTATGGATTAATAGCTTTTTTTAAATTAATTAACACTTGTTAAATAAAAGTTGCAAAATAGCATGTTTTAGAAAGATCCCTTTACTGAGCTATGGTAACGCTTTAGTAATACGTTGCGTGTTTGAATTTATAACATTTTGTAGATCATAAAGATTTGAAGGTCATGAATTAAAAATAATTAATAAAAGTATTTTTCATTTGGTGTCAAATGTTCCGTGTTTTTCAATGTGCTTTGCACCTCTAAAAACACTCCTAAATTTTATGTGTTAAAAGAAATGTTGTAGAATCCTGAAAAATGTAAATTATCGACGTTTTCAATCAAATTATCTTGGGATTACGTTCAATAATAATTCAATGCCCATATATCCCATTGTAACCCACTGTTCAATTAATGTGTTTCAGAGTAGAAATAGTGACTTTTGTACTTTGATCGAATATTCGAAGTTGAAAAAAGTTTGTCTGTCTTAGGAATGCAAACAAGGGTGTTATAATTATCATTGGCTGCAAAACTTAATCCAATAGCTACGATCATATTTTTATAGTTTATAAAGATTATAAAATTTATATACTATAATATTATTTATTTATTTATTTATACATTATATATACATATATGTTTGTATATAGTTGGAATAATTTAAAATATACATATTTAATTTATTGAAAAATGTCCGATTTATTAAAAATAAAGTTCTTTCAATAAATAATATGTTCGGATCTTCAGACGTAACGCTGATTTGAGTATAATTTCTCGAGTCTTCAAACAGTTTTTCGTTTATCAATGTATTGTACAGTATGATAATCTTTGCACCCAATTAAAGATGTACGACTATGTATATGTAATAATGTGATTACTTTGTATTATATGACTAAAACCTTAAAGTAAGTATAATAGACATACGTCTAGTAGATGTGAAATATTTTTATCATTTATTGAAATATTTAAAAGATTAGATATCTGGTAAAAGGTTGAATAATCGTTGGTTTCCTACATGTCAAAATTTTTAAACAAAATGCTGCTATTCAACGTATTCAAATGCATAACAACGAGTCCGGATTTAGTTTTGTGAATGTCTAGTGAATGTCTACCACGATTTATTCCAGTAAAAAAGGACAAACTAAACAAAATTATATTTAATAGATTGCTAAATCTAACATGTTTCAGCAATTATCGCAATATTTTCTTCATTTATAGATTATTATCTGTATGCATCTAATGAAAAAGTAATCTTACATGCATTATATTTATCCAGAATTTACATAATTTTTATATAAAATTAAAGATAAACTCTTTACTTTACGATTTTTTATTAAAATAAATAATTATATAATATTATTATTTACTATCCGAGTGAATGAATCGAAAAACAGTCATTTCAATGTCTGGTATATATTATTAGTTATGTCGTTATTCAAACAGAACTCATATTTAAAATTATCTAATATACAATTACATCCAAAATGTCTCATTCTTCAAATGTTTCCTTATTTCTTAATCTTCGGTTTCCAATCATTTTTATAATTGTGTAAAAACATATACGTTGTATAACATGCGTTTAACATTGCAATTAATACCAAATTCGTAATGTTACATTACATTTTAACATAATATACATTAGCAATTGCGTAACACGTCTTATCAACATTAGAGTTGTTATTGTATATGTCCTAACATTATAATGGTTATTGCATGCGTTTAAACAATGGATTTGCTCTCGAATTCGACCAACAACAATAGCATAGTTCGATAGGTTCCACAAAAATCGTGGTTGCAAACGTCCCACAACAAATCCCTATTGCAAACGTCGGCCCACAACAAATTATTATTGCAAACGTCCCACAAAAGAATCGTAAATACATGCATCTCTCAACTTTATAAATTATAGATATTGAAAACGATATTAAATCTTTCAGTCACAATTCCAGGCGCTTACTAAGTATATTCGCTACAACGTTCCAACATTATATAATAGCTATTACATGAATCTCAAAATCAAAATTGTTACCCACGCACATCTCTGAAAACTGTAGTTAACTGCAGTTATTATTATTTTTTTACTGTAGTTTTCAGAACTGGGGGTATTACATACATATAATAAACAACTAAAGTCGTTATTACATTCATCTCAAGAATAGATTAGCCGTTGTATTCGTCCAAATATTGGAATTTATGTTACATGTGTCACTACGTAATTCTATATTGCAAGGGTTTCATCATTAAAAAAATTATTTCATAAGTCCTAACTTTTCTTTCAATAGTTTTTGCATATTCACAAGATCATAAATTTTATAACAATATGCATTTCAACTTTACATTCACTATTAGATGCATTCCGACATAACTATAGCTGTTGCGTTATTGCCAACATTAGAATTTTTATTTTATGCATCCTATACGAGTACAATTATAATTCCTATTGCATGCATATTATCGGCAATAAATTATTTCTTGCACACGAATTCTTATGTCCAAATACCATAAGAATTGTTATTGCATCCATTTAAACAGTATAATCAATAATGTATATAGGCCTACACCCGGGTTGCGGTCATTCGGTCAAACGGTCATTTATTCGAGTAGGGTTGAACCAGAGAGAAGATATGGTCGCGTCACAGTAGTCAATTAATGAGCTTGTTCGTGCAGGTCATTAATTCGAATATTGACTCTAACCAATCAAAATGCGGCAAATATCAAAGAATCTTTTGCACAAAATATGATATACTTTTATATTATCGGCAAAACTCGCTATTTTTAAAAACCCATTTTTCAATTATATGTAAATTATAATTCGCTTTATACAGGATGGAAACGATATACTACCAAAATAGAAAGAACATAATAAACAAATAAATATTCAAAAATATATTTGACGGAGCAAACTTCAGAAGACAAGGAATATCTTAATGTCAAGGAATCTGTTTACAGAGTCTGTTTATTCGTTCTCACTGTATACCAAAATAAATGAGGTAGAAAATAAGAATACCTATAGTTTTAAGGATAAAACCTTTAAAAATTTTTTTTAACTAAAGACATAATTTTCTAAGAAAATTAGAATATTTATATATATATATATATAGCCTACTGATATGCTTTTTTAATGAGTAGAAACAGAAGCTGATTAAAATTGATATCGAATATAGCCTGTAGAATTTGAAATAATACAAATACAATTAAGCTAAAATAAATATAGTAATCATTTTTAATTAAAAAAAGTTAATTGTATACTTAACAGAATTTGCATTGTAGTTTTTTTAAATAGAGGAAAACTCTATGCAAACTTAAGCAAATATTTAAAAAAATGGATTGTTTGAAAATTTCATTATCGAGCCCATGTATTTGTATAATATAGAAAGTCAAAGAAACCGAGTTTAAAAAATGTTATATATAAATAAATGTAGCCATGCAAATTTAGTTAAATTATATTACAGTACAACGTTGTGTTTTGAAGGGTATTAAAACAAGCAATAAAAGCTATTAGTAAATAATTACTGACAAATGACAACTAATATTTAGTCTGAAAATTTCTATTGAGATTTAATTTATAACATTAAATATCAAATCTGATAAATTTGTCTATTAGCTTATTTGAAGTGAACAATTGAAACAAGTGCGAAATTAATATAAAGCTATCTGATATTTGTTATTTGCTAATTGATAATGATATACCTTCAAAAATAAATATAAACTGTTGTTTAAAAAACTAAATTCGAAAACTAGTAATCTATAAAATAATGAATGTGCTTTCCAGATATATGTAAATCTTTTACAGTACATTAACTTTTATTAAATCTACTCATACCTAATACAGTAGTCTTATTAAAGATGAATAGTAGTTATTAAAAATCTCCCATACAACGGCAAAAATATATATAAACAATAAATATACATATACATATACATATACATATACATATATTTGTGTATACGATCCCATAAAAAAATTGAAGCAGCAATATATATGATGAAGATAAAATATACGAAATAAAATTGCACATGTGTGCACGAATCAACTATAATATACAATAATCAAACATACACAGTAGTTCCTTAATAAACTAAAAAACACAAACAATAATAGACATACATTTACATATAATATACTTAATCTTTCCTTATAATTTTATTTAAAAATTAAATAAATTTTTTGAAATATAATGTGGTTTATAATTTTTTTTAAATGCCTTGCCCATTTCCATATATGAGTACAATAAAATAAATCGATACATAAATGTTTTGCCTGTTTTAAAGAAGAAATGACATGGCGTTTGGAGACATGTATATCTTTGATACAATACCACCCACCCACTCCTAACTCAGTGCCAAGACACTGGGTGTAGCACTGTATTTATATGTATACACGGGGTTTTATATATACATAGAAAGCCACTCGATTTCACAAAACAATAAACGTATAAGTTAAATACTTAGACTGTAATGTTTATTGTAAAGACTGCTATGGCTAAAGAAGTTATTATTCATTACAAAACTTAACTTGTGTTAAATAAAATGATTATTTTATTATACATAGGCCTTATATGTAATAACAAAGACATGATAAACAAAAATACAAAGAAAGAATACATATTATTATAATACAATTGCATATGAAATCGAACCACGCCATCAAATTTTTTGACATGATTTTTTTTACCATCCAGACTAAAACAAAACTATACGGGGAAATTCGAGAGTTTTACGCAAAAAAGAAAATAGACTAATTGATTTCTATTAACTTTCTATTGATTTCTATTAACGGGATACAGTCGTCTTGATGACACCGTCAGCATTAACGATTAAATAAAAGAATCTATTTTCTTTCAGAAATCTAATAAAAAATTAGAATTTGCTGAGGTGTGGTCAAACACATGGGTCAGACACATGCTACGTAAATAATGTTGTGTTACGTGGTTTGGACACTGATCAATCGTACCTTCTCCAAATATGTAATTAATTCATCCGGATAGCAAAACCTTTCCTTAAACTTTTTAATGTTCGACTCATAACTTTAATCAATTTATTTTGTATACATAAAGCATTTAGGTATTTGAACAGGTAAGAACTACTATAATTATATATGCTTATAACCCTTCATACGTGGAGTGCGGGGGGGGGAGGGAGTATGGCAATTTTTTAAAAAATAAATTAAGTTTTTGATTGAACCATATAATGACCCTCATTTTTTACTCAGTGGCTAAAAAACTTTTATCTAACTAAAAATATAACAAATATAATTTTGAATATTTTTAAATACCAGAACAAAATGGTGTTATTATTAAACTATTTTATATCATCCATCCCTGGGTTTACATTATTGTCGATAATATAAGGAGCTAAAATTTGCAATATTAATAGAAAAATAAGTTTATCGTAAATTTATCGTTCGTTTTTAATAAATTTATTGAACAATAAATGTGGGAATATATAGATAGACAATTATACATATTTGAGATTACAAAACATTAATCAATAGTTTATTTGAGATACTTGCCCTGCTCATCTATTACTTTCTGGAATTGTTCTTGTGTCTTTCTTAACTCTTTATCCAGCTGTTCAACTGTCAATGATCTAAGAAAATGATAAACAAATTCACATAATTCGTTGACATTAGCAAAATTTCTGTTTGGTATAGCTGTCTCCATATCACGGAAGACATAACGGTCCATATGATTTAGTTCCGGCGAGTATGGAGGTTGTTCAACCTTCCTGATGATATTTTTCTCTAATAATATCCGGGTCAAACCAGCGGTATGCGGTTGTGCATTATCATGCATGAATGACATACGTTCGCTGAGGAAAACGACATATCGTTCTGTGTTAACTGATCCGCCAACTTCCAGAACTTCAAAATAATGCATGCCACTATAATTTGCAGCCACGATTATTAGGTATTTTTAGCAGAGATGGTCTTACGTACTACTTTGGGCCTATCACCATCTGGTCCGACGGCGTCACATGAAACCAATTTGTGAACGGTACACGATGGTTGGAATGGATCAGGGTACACCTATTTTTCGTCACACATGAAAAGTCGTTGATTCATGTTTTTTCTAGAAAAAATATCAATCAGTTGTTGACAACACCAAACTCGATTTTGTTTATTATTCTGTCTTAATTTGTAAGGAATCCATCTTGCTGTTACTGATTGCATTCTCAAATCTTCCGTTATAACGTCCCAAACAGTCCTCATTGACATTCCCAAAACATCGGCAATCATTTTCAAACTTATACCAGATTTATCATTTGCTGGATAATTTCAATATTTGCTTCTGTTTTTACTGATCGCGGCCTTCCTGAACAAAGCTTTCGGTCTAGATGATCTCTTCCTTCTTTAAATTCCTTAGCTATTTGTTGAATTCGCCTTTGTGATAATAAATGTTCACCTTCAGCAGTCTCCAGTAATTCATGAATTTTTACACCAGAAAAGTTATTAAGAGTCATAATCTTCACACAATAATTGACATTTTGTTTCATCATCCATCCTGCAAATGATATTCTAAACAGCAGATATGAATTTTAAATCGATCGATTAATCTTAATTATTTAAAATCTGACAGTTAATAACATAGATATCTATGTAACCCATTATAATTATTATTGTAACCCATTGTAACCCACTAATACAACTTATGTTATAAAAACAGTATTTAAAATACATCTTATCACTTGGATGGAAATTTTACTAACTAAAATAATTCAGAAATCAGTTTATATAATACTTGAAACTCTCGCTATAATAAATACATCAATTATATTCAATGTAAAATTGATTGGAACCATCAGGCAAAATCAGCTCACCAGATAGAAAGAAAAGAAATAAATCAGAAATAATAAAATATAAATCAAAAGAAAGGGTAACTATATATAACAAAGAAAACCGACAAAACAGATACACAAAAGGCAAAGGAGAGGAATTAATAAAATTATAATAAATTAACTATGTTCCATATTAACATTGATGACCATGCACCAGTATTAAATTAAAACATGACATTTTCAAATATGAAAAACAATGCATGGCTTATAAAACCATTTAATTGCTTTAGATGAATTAATTCATTATAATTTGGAGTGGTTGTAATATTTGCTATAAAATGTCTAATATTCTTTATCATGATTTAAACATTACTGCAGTTCCTTGTGATGAAGATGCTTCTTTCTATGTTTTACAAGTATTATCTTTAAGTACTAAAATCTCTTAAACTTGGATTAGCTGTAATATTAAAGAATCTCTATTTGACACTACTTCCACTTACCTTTTTGCTTAAATTATTAAAATATATTTAGTCATTTTAATAATGCCAGATCCAGTATGATTAATAAAAATTCCATGTTAACTAACTGTCCCCACATAAATAGATTTTTTAAATAAAATTTACTTGATATTTTGGCAAAACATGCCATATATACTTGTACTTTAAATACTAATGGATATGATTATTTTACTGATTATAACAATCAATTGTTTAAATGTAATGACAACATCATATCTACAAAAATTTTCTAATGACATTTTATATTATATTTGTGAAAGCATGCTCGTCTACCATCAATTAGCTTTGTTGTTTGTTATGGGAAGTGTAATGGTTGCATGTGCTATAATAATGAATGCCGCTATATATACGCCGCTGAGGGTCCTATGCCATAACACCATAACAATATTTGACTGTCATTTGGTTGTCGCTTTTCCCTTTTTGACTCTATCTGGTTAAGTGGGAGTCAACGTCGGCGCCGAAGTCTGAGAATTCTGCGTACATATATTAAAACGTGCCTAGAATAATAAATGTCTTAATCTTACTATTTAAATTTCCAAGCACATTTATTCTTTTTTGGGTATCATTTGAAAATATTGGTTCTTCTAATAATAATGGTCAATAAATAGCTTTCACCAATTTTAACAACTAAATGTAACGATAACCGCATTTCAAACATTAAAATTCAGCGATATTGTACACTATAATAACATTTACTTACTATTAATTATGATGTGGTGTTCTATATAGTTGTCTTAAAAAATGGTATTGTGAAGCTGCAAGTGCTTAATCGAATAATACAGTATGTTTTGAGAATTTATTATTATTGCATGTTAAAAATATTTATAAATGATAATTTTTATAAATTATTATTATTTTTATAAATTATTATCGAATTTTACCTATATCTCCTCTATGTTAAAAAAAAGTTTATATTTTTAAATGCTGAACACAATTTTATTAACAATCAATTAACAAGACTAATCAATACCGTTCAACATTACATTC